>ML108111.1:6587-86216 GCA_003697995.1 Taxidea taxus jeffersonii | reverse complement strand
TGTGTATATATATATATATATATATCTCACATCTTCTTTATCCATTCATCTGTCAGTAGACATCTGGGCACTTCCCCTTGTATGGCTATTGTGAACAATGCTGCTATAAACATTGAGGTGCAGGTACCCCCTGGATCACTAAGTTTGCATCTTTGGGGTAAATACCTAGTAGTGTAATTAGTGAGTCATAGTGTAGCTCTATTTCAACTTTTTGAGGAACTTCCATACTGTTTTCTAGAGTGGCTGCACCAGCTTTCTTTCATTCCCACCAACAGTTTAAGAGGGTTCCTCTTCCTCTGTATCCTCTACAATATCTGTCATTACTTGTTAATTTTAACCATTCTGACCATTGTGGGGGGTATCTCATTGCAGTGTTGATTTGTATTTCCCTTATGTGGAGTGATGTTGAACACTTTTTTCATGTCTGTTGACCATTTGTATGTCTTCCTTGGAGAAATGTCTGTTCATGTCTTCTGCCCATTTCTTGATTGGATTATTTATTTTTTGGGTGTTGAATTTGATAAGTTCTTTATAGAATTTGGGTACTAGCCCTTTATCTAATAAGACATTTGCAAACACCTTCTCCCATTCCATAGGTTGTCTTTTGGTTTTGTTGACTATTTCTTTTGTGGTGCAAAAGCTTTTAAGCTTGATGAAGTCCCAATATTTCATTTTTTCCTTTGTTTCCCTTGTTTTGTAGATGTGTCCAGCAAGAAGTTGCTGTAGCCAAGGTCACAGAGGTTGCTGCCTGCATTCTCTTCTAGGATTTTGATGGGTTCCTGTCTCACAGGTAGGCCTTTCATCCATTTTGAGTCTATTTTTGTGTATGGTGTAAGAAAATGGTCCAGTTTCATTTTTCTGCATGTGGCTGTCCAATTTACCCAAAACCATTTGTTGAAGAGATGGTCTATTTTCCAATAGATATTCTTTCCAGCTTTGTCAAAATGTTGGCCATAGAGTTGAGGGTCTATGTGTCTGTTTTTGTACCAGTACCATACAGTCTTGATGATTACAGCTTTGTAATAAAGTTTGAAGTCCAGAATTGTGATGCCTCCAGCTTTGGTTTTCTTTTTCAACATTCCTTTGGCTATTTGGGGTCTTTTCTGGTTCCATATAAATTTTAGGATTATTCTTCCATTTCTGGATAGTATTTTGATAGGGATTGCTTTGAATGTATAGATTGCTCTTGGTAGCATAGATATTTTAACAGTATTTGTTCTTCCAATCCATGAGAATGGCAAGCTTTTCACATTTCTTTTTGTTCCTCAATTTCTTTTATGAATGTTCTATAATTTTCTGGGTATAGATCCTTTGCCTCTTTGGGTAGGTTTATTCCTAGGTATCTTATGGTTTTGGGTGCAACTGTAAATGGGATTGACTCCTTAATTTATCTTTCTTCTGTTTCATTGTTAGTGTATAGAAATGCAACTGATTTTTGTGCATTGATTTTATATCCTGCCACATTGCTGAATTTCTGTATGAGTTCTAGCAATTTTGGGGTGGAGTCTTTTGGGTTTTCCACATAGAGTATCATCTCATCAGCAAAGAGTGAGAGTTTGACTTCTTTGCCAGTTCATATACCTTTTATTTCTTTTTGTTGTCTGATTGCCAAGGCTAGGACTTTTAGCACTATGTTGAAAAAAAGCAGTGATCCCTGCCTTGTTTCTGACCTTGGAGTCAGAGCTCTCACTTTTTCCCTGTTGAGAATGATATTCACTGTGGGCTTTCTGTATATGGCTTTTATGATATTGAGGTATGTTTCCTCTATCCCCACACTGTGTAAAGAAAGAGAGTAATCTTTCAGTCAAGAAAGGATGTTGTACTTTGTGAAATGCTTTTTCTGCATCTATTGAGAGGATTATATGGTTATCGTCCTTTTTGTTGTTGTTGTTGTTAATTAATGTAACATATCATGTTGATTGATTTGCAGTTGTTGAATCACCCTTGGACCCCAGGAATAAATCCCACTTGGTTGTGGTGAATAATCCTTTTAATGTACTTTTGTGTCGTATTGGCTAGTATCTTGGTGAGAATTTTTGCATCCATGTTCATCAGGAATATTGGTCTGTTATTCTTCTCTTTGGTGGTGTCTTTGTCTGGTTTTGGGATTGAGGTGATGCTGGCCTCATTGAAAGAATTTGGAGGTTTTTCTTACTTTCCTATTTTTAAAAACAGCTTCAGAAGAATAAGTATCAATTCTTCTTTAAATGTTTGGTAAAATTCCCCTGGGAAGCCACCTGGGCTTTGACTCTTGTTTGTTGGGAGATTTTTTTTTTAAAAGATTTTATTTATTTATTTGATAGACGGAGATCACATGTAGGCAGAGAGGCAGGCAGAGAGAGAGAGAGAGAGAAGCAGGCTCCCTGCCGAGCAGAGAGCCCGATGCGGAGCTCAATCCCAGGACCCTGGTATCATGACCTGAGCGGAAGGCAGAGGCTTAATCCACTGAGCCACCCAGGCACCCATGTTGGAAGATTTTTAATCACTGCTTCAATTTCCTTGCTGGTGATGGATCTGTTCAGGTTTTCTATTTCTTCCTATTTCAGTTTTGGTAGTTTATGCATCTCTAGGAATGCATCCATTTCTTCCAGATTGCCTAAATTGTTGGCATATCCTTGCTCATAATATGTTCTTATGATTGTATTTCTTTGGTGTTGGTGTTCTCTCCTCTTTCATTCATGATTTTATTTATTTGGGCCCTTTCTCTTTTCTTTTTGATAAGTCTGGCCAGCGGTTTTTTCAATTTTATTAATTCTTTCAAAGAACAAGCTCCTCATTTTGTTGATTTGTTCTAATGTTCTTTTGGTTTCTATTTCATTTATTTCTGCTCTACATTTTACTAACTCTCTTCTTCTGTTGGGTTTAGGCTTTATTTTCCATTCTTTCTCTAGCTCCTTTAGGTGTAAGATTATGTTGAGACCATTCTTGTTTTGCTGCATCAGTTTTGAACAGTTCTGCTTTCATTTCCATTTGTTTCCATGAATTTTTTCAATTCTTTAATTTCCTGGTTGACTCATTCATTCTTCAGTAGGATATTTTTTATTGGATTACATGGAGGCTAAAGCCTCCATGAATTTGAGTTTTTTCCAAATTTCCTCTTATAGTTGAGTTCTAGTTTCAAAGCATTGTGGTCTGAAAATATGCAGGAAATGATCCCAATCTTTTGGTACTGGTTGAGACCCAATTTGTGACCCAGCATGTGATCTATTCTGGAGAATGTTCCATGTGCACTAGAGAAGAATGTGTATTCTGTTGCTTTGGGATAGAATGTTCTGAATATATCTGTGATGTCCATCTGTTCCAGTGTGTCATTTAAAGCTTTTATTTCCTTGTTAATCTTTTGCTTAGATGATCTGTCCACTTCATTGAGAAGGGTGTTAAAATCCCCTACTATTATTGTATTATTGTTGATGTGTTTCTTCAATTTTGCTGTTAATTAGTTTGTATAATTGGCTGCTCCCCTATTAGGGTCACAGATATTTAAAATTGTTAGATCTTCTTGTTGGACAGACCCTTTAAGTATGATATAGCATCCTTTGTCACCTTTTATTATAGTCTTTGGCTTAAAATCTAATTTATCTGATATAAGGATTGCCACCCCAGCTTTCTTTTGATGTCCATTAGCATGGTAAATTGTTTTCCACCCCCTCACTTTAAATCTGGAGGTGTCTTTGGGTCAAAAATGAGTCTTTTGCAGGCAGTGTATTGATGGATCTTAACTTTTTTTACCCAATATTGTACCCTATGTCTTTTGATTCAGGCATAGCCCATTTACATTTAGAGTAACTATTGAATGATATGAATTTACTGCCGTTGTATTACTGTAAAATCACTGTTTCTGTATATTTTCTCTATTCCCTTCTGGTCTATGTTGCTTTTGAGCTCTCTCTTCACTTAAAGGACCCCTTTTAATACTTCTTGCAGGGATGATTTAGAGACTAAAATTCTTTTAGTTTCTGTTTGTCCTGAAAATTTTCTATTTTTCCTAGGATGTTTTGAATGACATCCTAGCTGGTTAAGTATTCTTGGTTGCATACTTTGCCATTTAGCACCCTGATATACCATGCCAGTTCTTTCTGGCCTGCCAGGTCTCTGTAGATAGGTCTGCTACCAGTCTAATGTTTCTACCCTTGCAGGTTACAGATCTCGTCCAGAACTGCTTTCAAGACTTTCCCTTTGTCTCTGAGATTTGCAAGTTTCAGTATTATATGTTGGAATGTTGACCTATTTTTATTGATTTTGAGGGAGGTTTTTCTGTGTCTCCTGAACTTGAATGCCTGTTTCCTTCCCCAGATTAGGGAAGTTCTTTTCTATTTTGCTCTAATATGCCTCCTGCCGCCATCTCTCTCTCTTTTTCCTCTTTTTCTTGGATCCCAGTTACTCTAATACTGTTTCATTTTATGGTATCACTGACCTCTTTAATTCTCCCCTCATGATCCAGTAGTTATTTTTCTCTGCTTTTTCCTCAGCTTCTTTATTCTCTATCATTTTGTCTTTTATATCACTAACTTTCTCTCTTGCCTCATTTATCATAGCAGGTAGAGCCTCCATTTTTTCTACTGCATCTCATTAATGGCCTTTTTTATTTAAACTTGATTAGATTTTAGTTCTCTTAGTTCTTCAGAAATGGTTTCTCTAGTGTCTTCTGTGCTTTTTTCAAGCCCAGTTAGTATCTTTATAATCAATATTCTGAATGCTACTCCCCACATCTTACTCATATTCATGCTGATTATGTTCCTGGCAGTCAGTAGTGCCTCTTGATCTCTTGTTTGAGTGGAGTTTTTCTATCTTGTCATTCTGTTCAGAGAAGAATAGATGAACAAGGGAGCAAAATACTAAAATGGCAACAATGATCCCAGAGAAATATACACTAAACAAATCAGAAGAGATGTAAAACTTAAAAAAAAATTAAATAAAAAAAGAATGTGATCAGACAGGTGAGCAGAACAGAGAAATACACTGGATCCTGTATGTATTTTGGTCTGTTTGTTAGAAAAATGCATCCCCAAATTGTAAGGAAATAAAAACTATATATGTACAAAAATAAACAAAATACAGTGAAAGGATAGAATGTAACTATAAAAATGAAAATTAAAAGACAAAAAATAATATAAACAGGTGAACAGAACAGAGCAATATACTATATCCTGAGTATATTTTGTTCAGTTTTTTAGAAGAAACTGCATCCCAAAATTGTAAAGAAAGAAAAACTTATATGTACAGAAAAATAAAATTAATATTGAAAGGATAGAATGTAATCATAAAGTTGAAAATTTTAAAAAGACTTTAACAAAGAAGAAGAAGAAGAAGAAGGAGAAGGAGAAGGAGAAGGAGAAGAAGAAGAAGAAGAAAAAGACAATGTGATCACACAGGTGAAGAGAACAGAGCCATACACTAGATTCTAGATTCTGAGAGTATTTTGTCTGTTTGTTAGAAGAAACTGCATCCAAAATTGTGAAGAAAAAGAAACAACTCATTACATATAAATAAAATTAAATACAATGAAAGGATAAGTTGTAAGTGTATAAATGAAAATTGAAAAAGAGTTGATAAAATTAAAGTTGAAAGACTAAAGAATTGTGTGGGGGGAGCCATGAATTCTATATACTGTTTCCCTAGCACTAGAGTTTTGCAGTATAGTGTGTTTGGTAAACTTGGTCTTAGCCCAATGCTCTTGCTGATCTTCTTGGGGAAGAGGCTGTTGCTTTGATTCTTGACTGTCTTTGGCCTGGTTGGAGTTGCACTGCCTTTGCCAGGGGGCCAGGATAAATAATTGGCTTCTGATTGCTCTATGTGTGCATTGTTCCCTGAAGGCTTTCTGCACCACTTTAGAGCATGAGAATGAAAATGGCAGCCTCCCAATCTCCATCCCTGGAGCCCAAAGCTCAGCCCCACTCCCCAGTGTGCCTTCAGGGTAAAGCAATCAATTACTCCTGTCTTCCTGGTCCTCATTAATATACTCTATGCTCACCCAGACTGTAATTGAGCAGTTTAATGTCAGGCATGCAACACTGTTTCGAGTCTCCAAACCCTGCAAACTCCTGGGGCATGCACCCATGCTGATTCTCCCAGGGGAGGAAGGGAGGTCTCACTGCAGCTCTGTGCTTGCTGGACCCCTGTTCAGAGAGTGGTCTCCCAACATTGCCACAGTTCATGGTATATGTCAACCCTAAGTTAAGAGCCCACTCTTGGGCTCACTGATTGCAGCTGGCTTCCCCACTTGGATGCCTGGGAACTATGCCACACTCAGGCACCCCAGTCTTTCTATGATCCCAAGTATCCTGAGACCACACTGTCCCACCTAGGATTCTGCTCCACATTGACACCTCAGCACCTTTCAGTCAGGGATGTCCCTCACCAGAGCAGACTTATAAAAGTTCTGATTTTGTACTTCACCGTTTATCACTTTCAGGCGCTGGATTACAGAGGCTTCCTCCTCCACAGCTTATATCCCCATATATTGCCTTAGATTCACTTCTTTGCAACTCCTACCTTGCAAAAACTGGTCGCTTTTCTATTTTTAGTGTTGCAGCTATTGTTTTATTAGATTTCTGGTTGAATTCAAAGGTGTTCAGAATGATTTGATAGCTATCTAGCTGAATTCCAGGGACCAGATGAAACTAAAGTCTCCTAATCCTCCACCATCTTGGACTATCTTCTTGGAATCTGTAATTTTAAAAAAAGCTCTCTACTTTTCAACAAATGGTGCCAGAAAAACTGGATATCTACATGCAAAAAGATGAACAATATTTAGTAAATGTGTTGCTTTTTCCAATATATATATTTAAAAATGTTTGAATCTTTATACTTAGGACAATTTGGTTTCTCAGAATTGAGTAACCAGTTGTTTGAATTTTAAATTGTCCCCTCTTAAACTTTGTTTCCTCTACATTTTAGGCTCCTTGAGTAATGTCTGTATAACCTCTGTATGTGGGAAATGGTGCTTGGAGCATAAGGGCTGCACTGAAATCACAGGCAAAAACAATGTTCCCAGTGCCCTTGGGTGGAGCATTGGCTGGAACCTGGTCCAAGCAAGGGTTCAAAATAGATGATTAAATCCTAGAGAAATGTCAACTGGAAAATTTGGGTGCTTTGGGTAATCTTGTAGTAAATCTTAGATGATAAAGATCTGAGTGTAAATGCCTTATTGGGAAAAGATCCAGAAAAGCATCACTAGGGGATTGGCAAATGGGACAAGAAAGGAAAACAAACCAAGATGTGGATGTCCTCCTTGATGCCAGAAAAACCTGTTTACTTTGCCTTTCAAGTAGATGTAAAGCTGACCACTCCAGCCAGTGGTGCACCACTGACCCCAAAATGAAGTTGGATCCTTATCTTATACCACATACAAAAAATAACTCAAAATGGATCAAAGACCAATAGATAAGAACTAAAATTATAACACTCTTAGAAGAAAATATAGAAGAAAAGATTCATGACATTGGATATGACAGTGATTTTTGGGCATAAAACAAAAACATAGACAACAAAAGAAGAAAATAGATAAATTGGACTATATTATAATTAAAGATTGTGTGCATCAAAGGACACAATTCAACAGAACAAAAGCCAAACCAATGAATAGGAGAAAAATATTTGCAAATCATATATTCAATTAGGGATTAATATCCAGAATATATAAAGAACTCTTACAACTCATCACCAAAAAGTCAAATGACCTAATTAATTAATGGGCAAAATGCTTGAATGTACATTTCTCCAAAGAATATATACCAATGACCAACAAACACATAAAAAGTTGTGCAACATCACTATCATTATGGAAATGTAAATCAAAACCATAATGAGATACCACCTCATGCCTATAAGGTTGGCTATTATCAATAAGTAAAATAAAATAAAATAACAAAAAGTAACAAGTATTGTATTTTACTGATCAGAAAACTGAGGCTTAGAGTGTATGTGTATTGTTGAATGGTACACAGAGCACATTAAAATTTTCAAGAATTTATTTGAGCATACATTGATTTGAGTTGGGCAGTGCAAACCCAAAAGTGGTTAGGAGAAGTCCACCAACAGGAGCTAGGGGCAAGATTTTTACAGAGATGAATTGGAAGCAAAGCAAGGAAATTATTTGATTGGCTATAGCTCAAGTGGTGGCATTTCCAAATAAGAAAACATAGTTGGCTGTTAGTGATTGGTTGTTTTGATTTGTTCTCAAATCATTGTTTTGATTTATCTTACATTAAACTGCATTAACACTTGCTTAAGTTTTAGTTAATTGTGTAGGCTTAAGGCAGTAGAGCCTTTCCAGGCTAAGGGTCTCCTTGTTTGGTGACTCTAACAGTATTATGCTTAAGGTCACAGAATTAAGGTCACAGATAAGAATTCCTTTTGTGACCCCCAATCTCTTCATTGGTGATGTCATACAAACTTCCAGAAACAAGGGGAGCCATGTTCTATTGAAGCTGCGAAGAAAACTACAAAGTATTACTATAGTATTTGACTTTTAGCACAAAATATTAAATTCTACGTCAATGATATTCAGCTTGAGATAAGACTACACAAATAACATAAAGAAGGAAAAAAATGTAATAATCCTGCTTGAAGATAGAACCTTCCTTTAAGGATAGAATGTCCTTTAAGGACATAAATATGTGTCCCAAGAAAGGATGGAATCTCTTCTTCAAGAGGAGGCAAATTCAGCATTTGATAAATATTTGCAGAATTCTTCCAATTTTAATGTCTCCTTTGAGGATTGGGAAAAACCAAGGCAATGCAGAGGAAATAATTTGACCTTATTTCCCAAAGGAAGATTGCAGGAAGACTTGGAGAAGTGAAGAATAAGCTCAGCCATATTTCTCTGAGGCCAGAAGGCTACCACAATTGGAGCAGGAATTTCTGGCAACTGTTCCAGTAATTTTTTTTTGTTGAAAATTAAAAAATCTGAAGGGTTAGGTTAAAGAGTCAAAAGGAAATATTAAAGTATGCTTAACAGCAATGACAAAGGACTTGCTTATAGAAAGTAAGCAATCTTGAGGACTGTCTTGGGCCCAAGACAGTGAGGATAGAAACAATCTACTTCTATCTTGTGGAAGCCATCCTTGAGGTATGGACTGTGAGAGCCTAGTTTATTCTTTGTTTGAAAAGATCATTTTGGTTGTTATACACAGAATGATGGAGAGGATGGAGACAGCAAGATGCAGAAAGTAGGCAGGTGTGAGATATGGGTTGAAGGTAGAATCTCTGGGAATTGCTGCTCTACTGAACATGGAGACAAGGGATAAGGGAAACCTATGAACATAATTTTTAGCCCCAGCCACTGAGTAAATTTGGGTGAATGGGAAAAAGGTACTGGGCCAGTGGGCAGTAATGGCAAGCTCAGCTTGGATATGTTAAATTTGAAGTGTCCAGAAGGCAAGCAGTTTGGTTATATCTGATGCTTGAAATAGGCTTTTTCACACATAAAAATGGAGGAATTTATACCTCCCTTACAGGACCATTTTGTTTTTGTTTTTGTTTTTTTTTTAATATTTTATTTATTATTTATATGACAGAGAGAGAAAGAGAGATCACAACTAGGCAGAGAGGCAGGCAGAGAGGGTGGGGGAAACAGGCTCCCTGCTGAACAGAGAGCCTGACACAGGGCTGGATCCCAGGACCCTGAGATCATGTCCTGAGCCAAAGGCAGAGGCTTTAACCCACTGAGCCACCCAGGCACCCCCAACAGGGCCATTTTGGATTTGGACTTTTCAGAAGTGTTAAAGCACTATGAAAATGTAAGATATAATATCTATCAGAAAAGTAACATGTAATTGTCAATCAGTAGGTAGAAATGCTGGTTCCCAAAGACAGTGAGGTAAGTTGTGAAAATAAGCAGCCAGATGTAAGCAGTCAGCATGGTATCAGAAAGTTCCCTCCCGTACAACAAATACAATTATATGTGGGGTGTGTGTGTGTGTGTGTGTGTTATGTCTGTGTACTTTGCTTTTGCATGTGTGTGTTCAATTCAACACAGGAGTAATGAGGAAATGAGAAAGGAAAGGGGTGGAAGTTTCTAAAATGAGATAATACCAGGTTCCAGGTTTCGGTGAGAGGGGAGCATGTTTAAAATTCTTTACCTTTATGATCTGAATCAGCAGAGTGAGTGTGCAGGATCCAGTAAAAGGTAGCACTTCAGAGAGGGAAGGGTTTTGTGGACATCCAAGAAAAATTGGCCATGAAGACCGTGGGAGTAGAAGGAAATGATAAATGGACTAGAAGTCCTGAAAGGCAAACAGTGACGTGAGCTTTTCCAAGAGGAATGGCAAATTATATAAGTATCTGATAAAATAGTTGGTGCACATTTCCATCCTGTTGTGGAGCATAAGGGCAACTAATGAATTCCAAAGAAGCAGTTCACTGGTGACTCAGGGGACATGGAGACCTGGTGAGGGATATTGCTTTTTCTCTCAAGCCCCCTCAAGCATACCTTTTTATTTTTCTCTGGAGAGTTTCACTCCATGACCTCAAGGGTGGGAACATTACCAGATGAATCAAACACAATACCTTGTAGCCCTGTCTTGAGGAGTAGACCATGATGCACTTGAGGCCTGAACAATAGTGACTCAAGGCCTTCCCCCAGGATTTTTCTACTGGTAGCTTGTAGAGAAGAGCTACCAGTCCCCAGAGCTACAAGGGTGACAATTACACTTGCCAGTAGAGCAAGCTCAGACTCAGTCATCTCATCAGTGACAAACAAGTCAATTAATTGGTTAGCCAGTGGTGTGTAGCAAGTCATCATGATAGTGGCTTGAAAAAACTGAACTCCTGTATTTTTTCTGTTTTATTGTGCTGGGTGGATCTTTTGCTGACCTTTCTTTGTCTCTCTCCTAAGGTTGCATTCAGCTGGTTGTTGGGATGGGCCAGCTGATGATGGCCCATCCCAAACACTCATGCTCAGGGACACAACTTAAGGAGCCTCTGTCTGCATCATGTTAGCTGATGTATGATTGGTCAAAGCAAGTTACATACATAGCCAAGCCCAGAGTAAGAGTGGGAGTGAACAAAGGAGGCACAATGGGTTGGGGACCATCACTGGGACAATCTACTACACTAAGGTTTAGATGCTCTTAGTGGCATTAAATTCCATGGTCTTGGGGGTCTTTGATGTGTTTTCCCACCAATTGAAAGATCCCTGCTTAATGAAGACCACCAGACACCAGAAATTATTTTCATCTACTAAGGCAGGGAAATTTTTCTATCGTAATATAGGCAAGTTGAGTATCTTAGTCATTCAGGCTGCAGTTAAGTATTTATTGAAAAGCTACCATAACCTTGTGTAGAATAAACAGAAAGATTGTATACTCTTCTAGGCTTCAAGTAGCTCAAAATTTCCTGGGGACAATAAGCCATCCACATACATAGAGTTAAAATACAATTCAATAATATGAGGCACCATGAGTCAAAAAAATACCTGTCATTCATTGAACATGGTTTCACAACTTTTCATAGTAGCTATGATGTCACACATGTTCAGAAAGAAAGCCATGAAGCTCAGAGAATGTATGCAACTGGTGATAGGCAGAGTGGATGAAATAAAATGTATTAGTGACGGGGGGTTATGGAGGACAGGAGTGGCCAGAAAAGCCACTGTAGAGGAGGCTATATTACCTGTACTCTTTTTTGATGTTTAAATCTTTTATTTACTAGTTTTCAAGGTAAAGAATTGGTACAGCTAATAAAATATCATGTTGAATTACTGTATTGTACACTTGAAACTAGTATAAAACACTATGCTAACTAATTGGAATTAAAACAAAAAGAAAAATATGCTATATTATCTAACCTTCTAACTTTTCTGTAAATCAGTGCTTTAACATTGGCCACTAGCTATTCCTAAGACTAAGAGTCTAAGTCCATGCAAGATGCGATAACAAAAATACTATCAGTGGGATGGCTTATAAAAAATGAAATTTATTTCTCATAGTTTTGATTGCTGGGAAATCTAAAATTAAGGCCCTAGGAGACTTGGTATCTGGTGAGAGCCCGTTTTCTGGTTTACAGGAACCTGAAACTTCACATGATGGAAGGTGTAAGAGAGCTCTCTGGGATCTCTTTTATGAGGCACTAATTCCATTCATATGGGCTCTACCCTCATGACCTCATCACCTCCCAAGGGTTCCATCTCCAAAATCATCACAGTGGATATTAGGTTTTAACATATGAACTCTGAGGGGGACACAAACTTTCAGTCTATAGCACCAAGTAAACCCTGCCTCATACAAAAATTTCCAGAGACTTTAGATAGCTCCAAACCATATGATCTAACTGTTACAGTGAACATGAATTTCATGGTAGCACCACTTTCAAACTTCACTACCCATCCTGAACTTGCTTACTCTACCTTGCCCTTTCCTTTCCATGAAAACACAACAAAGACATTTGCCCAATAGTTCCTTCCCCACTCCCTTTCTCATGATAAATACTAGTGGTTCCCTGAGTGGCCCTGAGTGGTGTGCTCTGTTCTCCCCATGGAACTATAAGTATGATAAGTGTTTTAAATGTTCCTGCTCTCTCTTTTTCTTGGTCTGTGTCTTGTTTTGCCATACCTCACCCAAGGTAATATGCCTAAAATGGAGACAGAACTTTCTATTTTGAAAAATCCCTATCAGTAGGCAGGGATCACATAAAACCATCCAGTGCTGTGATGAGGTTCAACTATAGTGGATAGGGCAGTGGCAAAGCTGCAAAGGAGCACTGTAATACTTCAGTGAGCTTCAGTGGGGTGAAAGAGTATATATGCTAGTCCCTGAAGCCATGTGTTAGGAGTAGACTATCATATGGACCTTACAGCTTCCCACTGCACACTTGCCTATCAGATTTCCCGTCCTACCCTCAGTGCAACATCTCATAATTATAGGGCATTACTAATATATAAAAAAATTATAATGAACAACTTGTTAGAAAATGTGGCCAAAAAAAAAAAAATAACCCTCCATGGAAACATGGAAAGATACTGTAAGCATCCAGTGTCAATGATGTATCTTCAACATCTTACACACAGGAATTGTTCATTTTCCAGGCTGAATGTGTGTATTAGATGGATAACTATAGGTCATTTGACTTATTTACCACTGATAGTTGACCTTCCCTAATGCCTATGAAATGGAAGCTGTTCTGGGCTTAGCTGTGGTCCAAATGCACATATCAGATCATAGATGAGGATACTTTTCAATAATGACCAGAGGAATTTTATAGTCATTGGTACAAATCCCTGTAGAAGAACAGGTAAAGGTTTTAAAAGCCCATGGCATGTGTTTGCTTCCCTGTAATTTTGATTCTCGAGGCAATCTACACAGATCTGATCTACCCAGAAAATTCTCCAAATACTTCACTTACCCAACAGTCTTTGGGGTAATATAGTGGGAGCCAAGTTTTTAATTCAATTTGCCTGTATAGACAGACCCTTGGAGGAAAAGACCAGCTAATTTTCACCATAGTTCATGGGAAACCTCTTCACATAGTTCACTCAAATTTACATTAACCTTGATCTTGTAAAGATTTCTGACCTTCAGTGAGCTGGGTCATAGCCTTAAATTTACTTCTGGCAAAAAAATCTGAAAACAAAAGAACTTTGGGTGAGACAGTAGCAACGACTGATCAAATCCAGAAATTTGCTCTGTTTTCCACAAAGCCTTGGCTCCCAGGACTGAAAATCATGTAAATGATTAGGAATTAAGAGCAGTCTGGGAAACTCTCATTCCCCTGAGGCAGAGATTCCCCTTAAACTGTCATACAAAACAAATGCACCATAGAATGAGCAGACTGCCATGGGAATAGTAACATGGTTGAAAGCATGTGCACTTCCAATTTTTATAAGAATGCCAAACGATCCTGCTGAAAGCCACATCAATTTATTCACTTGAAGATCTTCTCTCTCTTCATCATTGCTAGGTATTACTTCTGCCAAGTTGAACATCAGTAAATGGTCTTCCATTGCTGTTACTTGCTTTACTTTAATCCTGAGTGAGATTAATCATTTAAAAATATTTTTTATGAGTCATATATATTTATTTTCTTGTACATAGCTTTTATATCCATTATCCATTTTCTTTAAGGGTTTTGAGATTTTTTTCTTATTAAGCTGTATGAACTTTGCATGCACTAGGATGACAAAATCTTTATGCATTATAATTATTTTTCTCAATTTGTCATTTTTTCCTGAATTTGTTAACAATTTTATTTTTAAGTAGTCATATTCACTGAGTGTTTCTTCAATAACTTTGGGCATTTGTGTTCTTACAAAAATAATAAAGTCACCCAATATGATATTGTTATTTTCACTATGGTAAGAACTTTGTTTTCTCTGGAATTTGTATTGGATGGAGGAGTGAGGTAGGAATCAATGGATATGATCTTATCTTCTGCCTCCAAACTTAACTAGTCTTCTTTATCAGCCTATTCTTATGTGCTGTATATTAAGAAGTTTTCAGGCACTGGAAAATTGATTATAATGCTTGTTCAAACTGTATGACTCATTTATTTCATCATCAATGCAAAATTCCTATCCTTCAAGTTAGGATTTCTGCATTAACATCACCACCAACAGGGCTTGGTTTCTAGTCTCCTTTCTGTGCTCTCATAATTGCTTTCTGCCTTTTGCTCCAGAGATTATTTTTTATTGAATATACTTCAAATCTTGTTTCTCACTTATCAACCTGAGACATTTTCTGCTGACTCTACATTGTGAAAGAAACCAAGACATCACACCAGTTTCCACAGCCTTGTACCTTTTTCTGGGTTTTGTCATTTCCTTGTTTTTTTTTAGGCCTTTATAACTTTAAACATGTTACCTAAATTCACTTAAAATAATTCAGTGGTTCTAATATTTTTTGCTATATAACAAATCACCTAAACAATAGCTTGAAATGTCATTGATCTTTTTTAAATTATTTTTTATCTTTTATTTTTATTATGTTATGTTAGTCACCATATAGTGCATCATTAGTTTTTGATATAGTGTTCCAAGATCCATTGTTTGCCTAAAACACCCAGTACTCCATGCAATCCTTGCCCTTTTTAATACCCATCACCTGGCCAACCCATACCTGCACCCCGCCCTTCTAAAACCCTCAGTTTTTTTTTTTTCTCAGAGTCCACAGTCTTTCATGGGATTTCTCCTCCTCCGATTCCCCCCTTCACTTTTCCCTTTCTTCTCCTAATGTCCTCCATGCTATTCCTTATATTCCACAAGTAATTGAAAACATATGATAATTGACTTTCTCTGCTTGATTTATTTCACTTAACATAATATCCTCCAGTCCCATCCATGTTGAAGCAAAATTTGGGTATTCATCCTTTCTGATGGCTGAGCAATATTCCACTGTGTATATAGACCATACCTCCTTTATCCATTTGTCTACTGAAGGGCATCTCTGTTTTTTCCAGTTTGTTTATTGTGGACATTGCTGCTATGAACATTGGGGTGTATATGGCCCTTTCTTTCACTACATCTGTATCTTTGTTTTAAATACCCACTAGTGCAGGGGTGCCTGGGTGGCTCAGTGGGTTAAAGCCTCTACTGTCAGCTCAGGTCATGATCCCAGGATCCTGGGATCCAGCCCCACATCGGGCTCTCTGTTTGGCAGGGAACCTGCTTCCTCCTCTCTCTCTGCTTGCCTCTCTGCCTACTTGAGATCTCTCTCTCTGTCAAATAAATAAAATAAAAATCTTTAAAAAGAAATAAATAAATGCCCACTAGTGCAATTCCTGTGCCATAGGGTAGCAGTGTGAAGGGTATGAACTTTCAAACTGTTTTCTAAAGTTGCTGTACCAACTTGCATTCTCACCAACAGTGTAAGAGGATTCCTCTTTCTCCACAACTTCTCCAACATTTGTTTTTTCTTGCATTGTCAATTTTTGTCATTCTAGCTTGTGTAAGGGGGTACCTCAATGTGGTTTTGATTTGAATTTCCCTGATGGCTAATGATGATGAACACTTTTTCATGTGTTGTTAGTCTTTTGTATGTCTTCTTTGGAGAAGTGTCTGTTTATGTTCTCTGCCCATTTTTTGACTTGATTGTTTTTTGAGTGTTGAGTTTGAGAAGTTCTTTATAGATCTTAGAGATTACCTCTTTGTCTGTAGGGTCATTTGCAAATATCTTCTCCCATTCTGTGGGTTGCCTCTTTGTTTTGTTGACTGTTTCCTTTGCTGTGCAGAAGTTTTCATCTTGATGAAGTCCCAAAAGTTAATTTTTGCTTTGGTTTCCTTTGCCTTTAGAGATCTGTCTTGAAAGAAATTGCGGTGACCAATGTTGAAGAGGTTATTGCCTATGTTCTTCTCTAGAATTTTGATAGATTCCTGTCTCACATTGAGGTCTTTCATACATTTTGAGTTTATCTTTGTGTATAGTGTAAGAGAATGGTCAAGTTTCATTCTTCTGTATATAGTTGTCCAATTTCCCCAGCACCGTTCATTGAAGAGATAGTCTTTTTTGCATTGTATATTTTTTCCTGCTTTGTTGAAGATTATTTGATCATAGATTTTAGGGTCCATATCTGGGCTCTCTACTCTGTTCCATTGGTCTATGTGTCTGTTTTTGTGCCAGTACTATCCTGTCTTGGTGATCACAGCTTTGTAATATAGCTTGCCACCAGGCAATGTGGTAACCCCAGTTTTGTTTTTATCATTTGTTTTTTCAACATTTCCTTGGCAATTTGGGGCCTTTCTTTTGTTTTCACTTTGAAAAATGCTAATAGTATTTTGATTGGGATGGCATTGAAAGTATAGATTCCTCTGGGCAGCATAGACATTTTAACAATGTTTATTCTTCCGATCCATGAGCATGGAATGTTTTTCCACCTTTTTGTGTCTTCAATTTCTTTCATGAGTGTTCTGTAGTTCCTAGAGTATAGACCATTTTCTTCTTTGGGAAGGTTTATTCCAAGGTATCTTATGATTTTTGGTGCTATTGTAATTGGAACAGATTCTCTAATTTATCTTTCTACAGTTCCACTGTTAGTGTATAAGAAAGAAACTGATTTCTGTACATTGATTTTGTATCCTGCCACATTACTGAATTTCTGTATGAGTCCTAGTAATTTGGGGGTGGAGCCTTTTAGGTTTTCCACATAAAGTATCATGTCATCTGTGAAGAAAGAGAGTTTGATTTCTTTACCAATTTGAATACATTTTATTTCTTTTTGTTGTCCAATTGCTGTTGCTAGGACTTCTAGAACTATGTGGTACAATAGTGGTGATAGTGAGCATCCTTGTCATGTCCCTGATTTTAAGGGAAAGGCTCTCAGTTTTTCCCCATTGAAGTGATATTCGCTGTGCATTTCTTATAGATGAATTTTATGAAATTGAGGACTCTTCCCTCTATGCCTATACTCTAAAGGGTTTTAATCAGGAAAAGATGTTGTATTTGTCAAATGTTTTTCTGCATCAGTTGAGAGGACCATGTGATTCTTCTCTCTTCTCTTATTAATTTGTTTTATCACATTGATTGATTTGTGAATGTTGAGCTGCCCTTGCATCCCAGGGATAATCCCACTTGGTTGTGGTAGATTATTTATTAGCTAGGATCTAGCTGAGAATCTTGAAATCTATGTTCATCAGTGATATTGGTCTAAAATTCTCCTTTTTGATGGGGGTCTTTGCCTGGTTTGGGATCAAAGTAATGCTGGCCTCATAGAAAGAGTCTGGAAGTTTTCCTTCTATCTCTATTTCTTGAAACAGCTTCAGGATAATAGGTGTTATTTATTTTTGAATGTTTGGTAGAATTCCCCAGAGAATCATCAGGTCCTGGACTTTTGTTTCTTGGTAGGTTTATTCAGGTTATCAGTTTCTTCCTGCTTCAGTCTTGATAGCTTATAGTTTCTAGGAATGCATCCATTGCTTCTATTGGCATATAGCTGCTGATAATAATTTCTGATGATTGTTTCTATTTCCTTGGTGTTAGTCATGATCTCCCCCCTTTCATTCATTTTATTAATTTGAGTCCTTTCTCTTTTCTTTTGGATAAGTCTGGCCAATGGTTTATCCATCTTATTAATTCTTTCAAAGAACCAGCTGCTAGTTTCATTGATGTGTTCTACTGTATTTCTGGTTTCTAATTCATTGATCTGCTCTAATCTTAATTATTTCACTTCTTATGCATGGGTTAGACTTAATTTGTTGTTGATTCTCCCCTTCCTTAAGGTGTAAAAGACAGTTTGTGTGTTTGGGATTTTTCTAAATTTTTGAGTGATGCTTTGATGACTAAGTATTTCCCCCTTAGGACTGCCTTTGCTGTATCCTATAGGTTTTGGACCAATGTGTTTTCATTCTCTTTGGTTTCCATGAATTGTTTAAGCTCTTATTTGCTTTCCTGATTAACCCAAACATTCTTGAGTAGGATGGTCTCTAGCTTCCAAGTGTTTGAATTTCTTCCAAAAGTTTCTTGTGATTGAATTCCAGTTTCAAAGCATTGTGGTCTGAGAATATTCAGGGAGTAATCTCAGTCCTTTCCTGTTGGTTGAGACCTGATTTGTGACCCAGTATGTGGTCTATTCTGGAGAAAGTTCTATGTGTGCTCGAGAAGAGTGAGTATTCTGTTGGTTTAGGGTGGAATGTTCTGTATATATATTTGAGGTACATCTGGTCCAATGTGTCATTCAAAGCTCTTGTTTCTTTCTGCTTAGATGATCTGTCTTTATCTGAGAATGGAGAGTTAAGTTCCCCTACAGTTAATGTATTCTTATCAGTATGTCTTTTCATTTTGACTAACAACTGGCTTATGTAGTTGGTTACTCCAATGTTGGAGGAAGAGATATTTACAATTGTTAGATCTTCTTTTGGATAGTCCCTTTAAGAATGATATAGTGTCCTGGGAGGGAGGAGTCAAGATGGTGGAGGAGTAGCAGGCTGAGATGACATCAGGTATCAGGAGTTCAGCTAGATAGTTTATCAAACCATTCCAAACACCTACAAATCCAACAGGAGATTAAAGAGAAGAAGAGCAGCAATTATAGAAACAGAAAGGTAGGACCTGCGGAGAAATGAATCCAAAGCAACAGGAAGATAGACCGGGGGGTGGGGGAGGGAAGGGGCCAGCCCCTGGCAAGCGGTGGAGCAACAGAGCATAAAATCAGAACTTCAAAATGTCTGCTCCACTGAAGGGCATCACTCCACAGGCAAAGCGGGGGTGGAACCCTCATAGGGACAGCATGGTCTCAAGCCTCATGGGGTCACAGAAAGATCAGGGGATGTCTGAGTATCACAGAGATCACAGGTATTAGAGTGAGGAAACCAGCTACAGAGACAGAGCCAAGGAGTGAGCTCTCAACTTGGGGTAATGTTAAACTGTGATCCATGGCACATTCAGAGCACTGCTCTTTGAGCAGGGACCCCACAAGTGGCAGATCAGGGGAGACACCCCTGGAAGAGCAGCAGCGATCTGCTGGGTTTGGAGACTCCAGATGTTGCTGTGTGCCAGAGACAGAGACACTTGGTCACAGGCTGGGTGAGCTCAGAGCACGGCTGGAGGCCAGGGAGATGGGAGTGATTGAGCACTTTTCTCTGAGGGTGAACTGAGGAATGGGATCCCCAGTTCTTGGCTCCTCCGGGTCAGAGATTGGGAGGCTGCTATTTTCATTCCGTCCTCCTACTCTACAAAAAGTGTTCAGGGAACAAAAGCTTCCAAAAGCGAACAGGAGCAGATTATTTAGCCCGGCCCATGAAAAGGGCAGTGCAATTCCACCTCAGGCAAAGACACTTGAGAATCACTACAACCCTCCCCCAGAAGATCAGCAAGAAATCCAGCCAAGACCAAGCTCACTTATCCAGAAGAACAGCTGAATTCCAGAGGAGGAGAAAGCAAAGCATAGAATTCATGGCTTTCTCCACATGATTCTTTAGTCTGGCAAAGTTAATTATTTTTTTTAATTTTACTTTTTTTCCTATTCTAATTTTTTGAACTTTTACTCTTTCCTCTTTTAACGTTTTTTAACTAGTTAATCTTAACAATACCTTTCATAAAAAATCTTTTGAACCTTCATTATTATAGTCATATTTTATCCTTCAATGTATCTAACTTTATTTTTTGTATACACATAGTTTTTTTTCTTCTTCTAAAAAATTTTGGGATGCAACTTCTTCTAATAGATCAAAATATACACTAAATCTAGTACAGGGCTTTGTTCTAGTCTCCAACCTAAGCAAATTCTCTCCTCTTTCTTTTTCTTTCTTTTCCCAACCAACTTATATTATCAACTCCTTTTTTAGATTTAAAAAAATTCATCTTTACAGTCATATTCCATCCCTTCATCATGTTTACCCTTGTATGTGTGTGTGTGTGTGTATATATATTTTTTTTCTTTCTTTAAAAATTTGGGAGGTAGTTTCTTCTAAGAGACCAAAGTACTCCTAAAATTAAGTAAGTGGCTATGTTTTACTCACCAGTCCAATATATATATATTGGACTATATATATATATATATATATATATATATATATATATAGTTTTTAAAAAAATTAACTATTTTCCCCATACGATTTGGGGTCTCTTCTGACTTGGTTAATGTACAGTTTTTTCTGGGATCTTTGCCACCCTTTTAGTGTTTCATTTGCTCCTTCACATATTCTTATCTGGATAAAATGAAAAAGTGGAAAAACTCACCACAAAAAAAAAAAAAGAACAAGAGGCAGTACCAAAGGCTAGGGACCTAATCAATGTGGACATTGGTAATATGTCAGATCTAGAGTTCAGAATGATGATTCTCAAGGTGCTAGCTGGGCTCAAAAAAGGCATGGAAGATATTAGAGAAACCCTGTCCGGAGAAATAAAAGCCCTTTCTGGAGAAATAAAAGAACTCAAATCTAACCAAGTTGAAATCAAAAAAGCTATTAATGAGGTGCAATCAAAAATGGAGGCTCTTACTGCTAGGATAAATGAGGCAGAAGAAAAAATTAGTGATATAGAAGACCAAATGACAGAGAATAAAGAAGCTGAGCAAAAGAGAGACAAACAACTACTGGACCATGAGGGGAGAATTCGAGAGATAAGTGATACCATAAGACGAAACAACATTAGAATAATTGGGATTCCAGAAGAAGAAGAAAGAGAAATAGGAGCAGAAGATATACTGGAGAGAATTATTGTAGAGAATTTCCCTAATATAGCAAAGGGAACAAGCATCAAAATCCAGGAGGTGCAGAGAACACCCCTCAAAATCAATAAGAATAGGTCCACACTCCATCATCTAATAGTAAAATTTACAAGTCTTAGTGACAAAGAGAAAATCCTGAAAGCAGCCTGTGACAAGAAGTCTGTAACATACAATGGTAAAAATATTAGATTGGCAGCAGACTTATCCACAGTGACATGGCAGGCCAGAAAGAACTGGCATGATATATTCAGAGCACTAAATGAGAAAAACATGCAGCCAAGAATAGTATATCCAGCTAGGCTATCATTGAAAATAGGGGAGATAAAAAGCTTCTAAGACCAGCAAAAACTAAAAGAATTTGTAAACACTGAACCAGCTCTACAGGAAATGTTGAAAGGGGTTCTTTAAGCAAAGAGAGAGCTTGAAAGTAGTAGACGAGAAAGAAACAGAGACAATATACAGTAACAGTCACCTTACAGGCAATACAATGGCACTAAATTCATATCTCTCAATAGTTACCCTGCATGTAAATGGGCTAAATGCCCCAATCAAAAGACACAGGGTTTCAGAATGGATTAAAAAAACCATTGATATGCTGTCTACATAAAACTCATTTTAGACCCAAAGACACCTCCAGATTTAAAATGAGGGGGTGGAAAACAATTTACCATACTAATGGACATCAAAAGAAAGCTGGGTGGCAATTCTTATATCAGATAAATTAGATTTTAAGCCAAAGATTATAATAAGAGATGAGGAAGGACACTATATCATACTCAAAGGGTCTGTCCAATAAGAAGATCTAACAATTTTAAATATCCATGTCCCTAACATGGGAGCAGCCAACTATATAAACCAATTAATAACAAAATCAAAGAAACACATCGACTATAATACAGTAATAGTAAGGGACTTTAACACCCCTTCACTGAAACAGACAGATCATCCAAGCAAAAGATAAACAAGGAAAAAAAAAGATCAACAAGGAAATAAAAGCTTTAAATGACACACTGGACCAGATGGACATTGCAGATATATTCAGAACATTCCATCCCAAAGCAACAGAATACACATTCTTCTCTGGTGCACATGGAATATTCTCCAGAATAGATCACATACTGGGTCACAAATCAGGTCTCAACTGGTACCAAAAGATTGGGATCATTCTCTGCATATTTTCAGACCATAATGCTCTGAAGCTAGAACTCAATCACAAGAGGAAATTTGGAAAGAACCCAAATACATGGAGGCTAAAGAGCATCCTTCTAAGGAATGAATGGGTCAACTAGGAAATTAAAGAAGAATTGAAAAAATTCATGGAAACAAGTGGTAATGAAAACACAATGGTTCAAACTCTGTGGGACACAGAAAAGGCAGCCCTGAGATGAAAATATATAGCGATACAAACCCTTCTCAAGAAATAAGAAAGGTCTCAAATACACAACCTAACCCTATACCTAAAGGAGCTGGAGGAAGAACAAGAAAGAAAGCCTAAACCCAGCAGGACAAGAGAAGTAATAAAGATCAGAGCAGAAATCAATGAAATAGAAACCAAAAAAACAATAGAACAAATCAACAAAACTAGGAGATGGTTCTTTGAAGGAATTAATAAGATTGATAAGCCCCTGGCCAGAATTATCAAAAAGAAAAGAGAAAGCACCCAAATAAATAAGATCATGAATGAAAGAGGAGAGATCATAACCAACACCAAAGAAATACAAACAATTATAAGAACATACTATGAGTAACTCTACACCAACAAATTTGACAATCTGGAAGAAATGGATGCATTCCTAGAGACATATAAACTACCACAACTGAACCAGGGAGTAATAGAAAACCTGAACAGATCCATAACAAATAAGGAGATTGAAATAGTCATCAAAAATCTCCCAGCAAAGAAGAGCCCAGAGCCAGACAGCTTCCCAGGGGAATTCTACCAAACATTTAAAGAAGAATTAATTTCTATTCTCCTGAAAATGTTCCAAAAAATAGAATTGGAAGGATAACTTCCAAACTCATTTTATGAGGTCAGCATTACCTTGATCCCAAAATCAAACAAAGATCCCATCAAAAAAGAGTATTATAGACCAATATCCTTGATGAACACAGATGCAAAAATTCTCACCAAAATACTAGCCAATAAGATCCAACAGTACATTAAAAGGATTATTCACTATGACCAAGTGGGATTTATTCCAGGGCTGCAAGATTGGTTCAACACCCATAAAACAATCAATGTGATACAATACATTAATAAAAGAAAGAACGAGAACCATGTGATACTCTCAATAGATGCTGAAAAAGCATTTGACAAAGTACATCATACTTTCTTGATCAAAACTCTTCAGTGTACGGATAGAGGGTACATATCTCAATATCATCAAAGCCAACAGCAAATATCGTTCTTAATGGAGAAAAACTAAGAGCTTTTCTGTTAAGGCCAGGAACACAGTAGTGATGTCCATTATCACCACTGCTTTTCAACACACTACTAGAAGTCCTAGCCTCAGCAATCATATAACAGAAAGAAATTAAAGGCATCTAAATCAGCAAAGAAGAAGTCAAAGTATCACTCTTTGCAGATGATATTATATTTTATCTGGAAAACCCAAAAGAATCCACTCCAAATCTGCTAGAACTTGTACAGGAATTCAGTAAAGTGTCAGGATACAAAATCAATGCACAGAAATCAGTTGCATTGCTTTATACCAACAACAAGACAAAAGAAAGAGAAATTAAGGAGTCGATCCCATTTACAATTGCACCCAAAACCATAAGATACTTAGGAATAAACCTAACCAAAGAGGCAAAGAATCTGTACTCAGAAAACTATAAAGTACCCATGGAAGAAATTGATGCAGACACAAGGAAATGGAAAAATGTTCCATGCTCATGGATTGGAAGATCAAATATAGTGAAAATGTCTATGCTACCTAAAGCAATCTACACGTTTAATGCAGTCCCTATCAATATCCTACCAATTTTTTTTTCAAATAAATGGAACAAATAATCCTAAAATTTATGTGGAACCAGAAAAGACCTCGAATTCCTAGAGGAATGTTTTTTTTCAGAAAGCCAAAATTGGTGGCATCACAATTCCAGACTTCACACTCTACTACAAAGCTCTCATCATCAAGACAGTATGGTACTGGCACAAAAACAGACACATAGATCAATGGAACAGAATAGAAATCCCAGAAATAGACCCTCAATTCTATGGTCAACTAATCTTCAACAAAGCAAGAGAGAATGTCCAATGGAAAAAAGACAGTCTCTTCAACAAAGGGTGTTGGGAAAATTGGACAGCCACATGTAGAAAAATGAAACTGGACCATTTCCTTACACCACACATGAAAATAGACTCAAAATGGATGAAGGACCTCAATGTGAGACAGGAATCCATCAAAATCCTTGAGGAGAACACAGGCAGCAACCTCTTCGACCTCAGCAGCAACAACTTCTTCCTAGGAACATTGTCAAAGGCAAGGGAAGCAGGGGCAAAAATGAACTATTGGTACTCCATCAAGATCAAAAGCTTTTGGACAGCAAAGGAAACAGTTATCAAAACCAAAAGACAACTGACAGAATGGGAGAAGATATTTGCAAATGACATGTCAGATAAAGGGCTAGTATCCAAAATCTATAAAGAACTTATCAAACTCAACAGCCAAAGAATAAATAATCCAATCAAGAAATGGGCAGAGGACATGAACAGACATTTCTACAAAGAAGATATCCAGATGGGCAACAGGCACAGGAAAAAGTGCTCCACATCACTGGGCATCAGGGAAATACAAATCAAAACCACAATGAGATGCCACCTCACACTATTCAGAATGGCTAAAATTAACAAGTGAGGAAATGACAGATGCTGGCGAGGATGCAGAGAAAGGGGAACCCTCCTACACTGTTGGTGGGAATGTAAGCTGGTGCAACCACTCTGGAAAATAGCATGGAGGTTCCTCAAAAAGTTGAAAATAGAGCCACCTTATGACCCAGCAATCGCACTACTGGGTATTTACCCTAAAGATACAAATGTAGTGGTCTGAAGGGGCACGTGCACCCGGATGTTTATAGAAGCAATGTCCACAATAGCCAAACTATGGAAAGAACCTAAATGTCCATTACAGATGAATGGATCAAGTTGTGGTACACACACACACACACACACACACACACACACACACACACACCCAATGGAATACTATGCAGTCATCAAAAGAAATGAAATCTTGCCATTTGTGAGGATGTGGATGGAACTAGAGGGTATTAGGCTTAGTGAAATAAGTCAATCAGGAAAAGACAATTATCATATGATTTCCCTGATATGAGGAATTTCAGAGGCAATGCAGGGGCTTTGGGGGAGTAGGAAAGGAATAAATGAAACAAGATGGGATGGGTGAGAAAAAACATTAGAGACTCTTAATCTCACAAAACAAACTGAGAGTTGCTGAGGGGAGGAGGGTAAGGAGAGGGTGGTTGGGTTATGGACATTGGGAAGGTATGTGCTATGGTGAGTGCTCTGAAGTGTGTAAACCTGGTGATTCACATACCTGTACCCCTGGGGCTAATAATACATTATATGTTAATAAAAAATAAAAAATTAAAAAGAATGATATACTGCCCTTCTGTACCTCTGACTACAGTCTTTAGCTTATAATCTAATTTGTCTGCTATGAGAATTGCTGTCCCAGCTTTCTTTTGCAGTCCTTTGGCATCAAAGATGGTTCTCTAACCCTTCACTTTCAGTCTGGATGTATCTTTAGGTTCAAAATGCATCTCTTGTGGACAGCATATGAATGGGCCCTGTCTTTTAATCCAATCTGCAATCCTGTGCCATTTTCTGGAGCATTTAGATCTTTCACATTGAGAGTGATTACTGAAAGATATGATTTTATTGTCATCATGTTGCCTGTGAAGTCCTTGTTTCTATAGGTTGTTTCTGTAAATTTCTGTTCTATATCACTTTGGGGGTCTTTCTCCTTTTATAGAACCCCCCTGAATATTTCTTGCAGGGCTTGCTTAGTGGTCACTTATTCTTTGAGTTTTTGCTGGTACTGGAAGTTCTTTATCTGTCCATCCATTCTAAATGACAGCCTTGCCAGATAAAGTATTCTTGGCTGCATGTTCTTCTCATTTAGTATCCTGAATATGTCTTGCCAGCCCTTTCTGGCTTGTCAGATATTTGTGGACAGATCTGATGTTGTTCTGATGTTCCTCTCTCTGTAGGTAAGGAATCCCTTCCTTCTAGCTGCCTTTAAGATTTTTTCCCTTGTTTTAAGATTCAGAAGTTTCACAATTACATGCCTGGAGATTGGTCTGGTCATCTTGATTTTGGAGAGTGTTCTCTCTCCCTCTAGGACATGAATGTTTGTTTCATTCCCCAGATTAAGGAAGTTCTCAGCTAGGATTTGCTCAAATATATCTTCTAGCCCTCCCTCTTTCTCCACTGCCTCAGGAATCTCAATAATTTTGACCTTGGAATATTTCATAATGTAATTTATTTCTCTAATTCTGTTTTCATGGCTTTTAAGCGGTTTGTTCCTGACCTCCTCCTGATCCTTCTTTTTCTATCAGTTTGTCTTCTAGATCACTAATTGATTCTTCTGCCTCATTTTCCCTAGCTGTTACAGTATCTAGATTAGATTGGATCTCATTGATAGCATTTTAAGGTTCTGTCAGATCAGTTCTCACTTCTGCCCTTAGAGAATCTATGATGTCCTTAATAGTTTTCTCCATCCTAGCTATTGTCTTCATAACTATTACTCTAAAGTCTATTTCCAACATCTTGCTTATATCCATATCCATTAGTTCTGTGACAGAGGTCACAGTCTCTGAATTTTTCCTGTCTTGGGAGTTCCTCCTAGTCATTCTCGTGAGAGGTTGTTGAGGGAATGTAGGGTCCAACTTATTGACCACAGCCCGAGCAAGATGCACCTGCTTTATACAGAAGTTAGAGTTGTTGGCCTCTTTTTCTCCCAACTTGTCTACTGGGAGAGGGACCTGCCACACTCTTACTTAGGCAGCCCAGTCTGGGCAGAGTTTCCCTGCTCTTTGTGAGAGGATGGGTCAATGAAAACAGGTTTTGGGTGCCTTTTATTCTCTGACAGCTTTCTCTTGTGGCTCTCTACATCCCCTTTGAGAGTTAGAGCAGAAATGGTCATATCCAAAATTCTGTTTCAGAACAGAAAGATTGCAATCTGTTCTCCAGAAAACTGCTGATTCCGTATTTGTCTGTGCTGCTAAAAACCACAGTGTCCTGGTTGTGTGCCCCATGGCAGCACTCCTAGCCCTTGCTTCCAGGTCCAGGCACATCTCTGACCTTTGGACTTCTAAAACCGCCAGATGCCCCCAGTTTCTGTGAAAAGCCATGTAGCTTCAGGTTTCAGTCTGGGTACTGCCCTAAAGTCCTTTCCCCACTGTTAATGGTTTGTGAGTCTGTGCCCGGTCCCCAGTATGGGAGGTTTTTATGGTCCTATGTTAATTCACCTTCCTGGCCCCAGTGGTTATGGAAGCTCCCTACCCCTTCTGTTTATCTTCCCATATCTACCTGCAGAATTGCAGCTCTCTGCTTCATACCTTGAATCCAACCATTGGAGGTATTCTGTTGGTAGATATCCGGATATATCTTCTTACATCTCAGGATGATTTCGTGGGTGTTCAGAGTGGTCTGGGAGATATCCAGCTCAATATAGGGAACCAGTTGAAATAGGGTTCCCTGCTCCTCTGTCGTCTTGCCCTCTCCCTGAAATGCCATCTATTTTGTGCTATTTCTGATAGTTTCTACATGTCGAGAATTCAGACAGTGCAGTGGGAATAGCTCACCTCTGCTCCAAGATATTTGGGGACTCAACTGGAGGACCCAAAGCCTGGCGCCTGGAATCATACAAATGCTCCTTTGTTCCCATGCCTGGTAGTTGATGCTAATATCAGCTGCAGATGCAACAGAGGCTGTTAGCTGAAACACTTTCATATGGCCTCTTCCTGTAGTCTAGACTTCCTTGAATCATGGTGGTTTTTTCCAAAGGTGAGAACAGGACTGAGAAAGAAAAGGAGAGAAACAGATAGAGAGATAGAGATAGAGTTTGATGGATAGATGGATGGATAGATAGATAGATAAAGAGGAGAGGTGGGTGTACTCCGCTGAGGATGTATTCTTTATGACCTAACCTGGGAAGTCATATTCCATCATTCTGCCACTTTGTTAATCAGCAGTGAGTCACTAAGTACAGTCCACATTCAAGAGGAGGGGGACCAGACTCCACCTTAATGTGAGGAGTGTCAAAGAATATGCAGACATTTAAACATTTTAAAAATATTTTATTTATGAGACACCTGGGTGTCTCAGTCAGCTAAGCATTGGCTTTCAGCTCAGATCATGAACCCCAGCTGCTGGGAATGAGTCCCACATCAGGCTCCTTGCTCAATGGGGAGCGTGCTTCTACCTCTGCCTGCTCTATCTGCCGCTCCTTCCACTTGTGCTCACTCTCACTCTGACAAATAAATAAGTAAAAATATTTTTAAAAAATAAAGATTTTTATTTATTTAAGGGAGAGAGAGACTGGTGTGGAGAGGGACAAGCTTATTCCACACTGATCAGGGAGCCTGATCCTATGACCCTGAGATCATGACCTGAGCTGAAATCAAGAGTCAGATGTTTAACCAGCTGAGTCACCCAGGCAGCCCTGAGAGAGAGAATATTAAGCAGGCCCCACACCCAACATAGAGTCCCACACTGGGCTCATCTCACAACCCCGAGATCATGATCAAAAATGAAGAATTAGATGTTCAACTGGTTGAGCCACCCACGTACCCCTAACCATTCTTTTAAAACCACCACAATTGTTCTTAGGATAATGGACCTGGGATAATGATCAAGATCTGTGCTGTTTTCCTACTTGTTTTGCATGCATGGCTCCTGCCTACCTTGCCAGAATCATCCTTGATCATGCTCTCCTTCTCTCCCTCCAGCAGTTTCCACTGGCCTTTCACTTCCTGGTACTGCCACTGCACTGTACATATCATGTGTCTCTGCATGGAACTCTGTTTTCCCCACTTTACTGAGCAATTCTTGGTGACCTTTTAGTTATCAGTTCAGCTGTCACTTCCTTAGGGAAGTGACCTCCCTAACTGGGTTGATTTCCCTCTGCTATCCCCTCTCTTGGTATTGTGTGTTTCTCCTTCATCACACTCAGCT
Source organism: Taxidea taxus jeffersonii (assembly GCA_003697995.1). Classification (NCBI taxonomy): domain Eukaryota; kingdom Metazoa; phylum Chordata; class Mammalia; order Carnivora; family Mustelidae; genus Taxidea; species Taxidea taxus. The sequence continues at coordinate 56,923 of ML108111.1, read as the reverse complement.
CAGGTGACATTTTCATTGCACTGTGTGACTGTGTATCTCCCTTGCTAGACAGTTAGCTCCTTGGGCAGAGACTGCCCACTGCTATTCACCAGCATTGTCAGCACTTAGCATACACCCAAAACTTAATAGACACTTCCTACATATTGAGCACATCAAATGTACTCAATATCTATTTTTTCCACAAAGAAAAATATGGAAATTAACACACTCATACATCCTCCCACTCTTTATTTTTTCACTTCTTATTATTTGTTGGAAAATATATTCCACATTCATCATATTTCCTGGGTGGTACCCTACTTTCCTTTATTATTGAGTTTTACTTCAAATGGTTTTCAGTTCACCACTGGTGCTTCTGTTGTGATGCTTCCATTCTTCTCTCCACTTCTGGTTGTCATCATTTTGTCCTCAAGAAGCTCATTTAAGATGGGCTAATGGACTCCATATTCTGTGTGTGTGTGTGTGTGTGTGTGTGTGTGTGTGTGTGTGGTGTGTTTGGTGACATCTGCTTGTTATTTCTATACTTAAAAGAGAAACTTCTGGAAAGAATATTTTTGGATCACACTCTCCTTCAGCATTCTGTAGATGCCACATTGTGAGGCAGTTCAGGGTTGGAAATCAGATCCTGGGTCTGGCTACCTGGATTGACAACTTTCTCATCTATTCATTGCACAGTCTTGAACAAACTAATGAGTGTTTTCATTCCTCATTTTCCTCACCTGTAAACTGGAGCCCTAGTGATGTCAGGTGTGGTTATGGTGTGGTTATGGTAGGACAGAGATTGGCAACTCCAGGAGAGTTTGATAAGGGACTACTTACAAAGTATGGTTTGATAAGGGACTACTTACAAAGTATGGCTTCTAATAGTGGGGCTCATTTCCCTGCCCCCAGACCCAAGTGAATGATGGGAAGGAACAGTTACTAAACCCAGAGACAAAGATTGCTATGTGGGCAGGGCCTTCTCACAGCAGCTGAAACTTTAGGTCAAGTAACCAACCGCCAGGAAGGAAGCCTCCGCAGATAATTCGCCAACCTCCGCCAACCTCCCTTCATTATTCCGTGTGGTAATCTCCATAGTGCAATCCCAACTGCACCCAGAAGAGGATTCTGGGGAACCAATTTGACATCACATCGGTGGTATGTAGCTAGCCAAGGGAAGTCTACACCACAGGCATCAGCCAATATGACACAGGGCCTTCTTTTTTTTTTTTTAAGATTTTATTTATTTATTAGTTAGAGAGAGAGAGAGAGAGAGAGAGAGAGAGCGCACAGGCAGACAGAGCGGTAGGCAGAGGCAGAGGGAGAAGCAGGCTCCCTGCCGAGCAAGGAGCCCGATGTGGGACTCGATCCCAGGACGCTGGGATCATGACCTGAGCCGAAGGCAGCCGCTTAACCAACTGAGCCACCCAGGAGTCCCACATTAGGGCCTTCTTATTGGAGATCCTCTTGTTAAACATTTGCCAGCCCATTACTTCCTCTGGAACAGAAATCAGGGTGCAGATGGGTGGAGATTGGATCTGATAGGGCAAAACCAAAAAAAAAAGATACCTGGCACAAGGCCCCTGAGTATTAAGTCAGAGAACACAGATCGATTACCCAGCACAGTACACCACACTCTGTAAGGACACTGTTCCTGGCACCTTTTGGAGCTGAGTGTTGAAGTGGAGACATTGTAGGGCAGGCTGGCTTTTTTTTTTTTTTCTTTTTTTAATAATCTCCTAACTGTGCATAGAGGCTGACAGTCCTTTTGTTCTTCCTTTACTTGCCAGGCTGAGATTCAGTTTTGGTGATTTTCCATATCAGATTTTTAAGGAACACATTGTGCCCTTTGCCAGTTCATTTTTCTTCTAACGTATGTTTGGGGCTTTCTTTAATCTCTTTATTGGCTCCTCTGTTTATATTCCATTTCTTTGTATCCATGGCTATTATCATGATTACTTGGTGCATTTTCTGAGTATCCACCATGCTTATCACCAGCAATTCTTTAGGTTAGCAATAGGGTGTTCAATCATGTCTGAGCTGCTTAAATATCTTTGTTAGTTTTTTTTTAATGGCCTCAAATTTGTTTCCTTGACTCTCATGTATTCTTGACATCTCATCCTGTTGTTTACTCAGGTAAGCTTTGCACACTTGTGTTATGGAATGCCCGTCCTTATTGAGATCCTCCCTGGTACAAAATATTTCCAGTTTTTTTTCCAGAACATATTCTCTTCATAAACTTTGCATGTCATTTCCCCATCCTCTTTAATGAAGTATGTTTCATTCCATACTATTTTATGGTCATTTTGTTCATGTTTACATCAGCACCTGTCAGGACCACCACTTCATTTCATTTGACAATCATATATCCCACTGGCTCCTCTCCACTCACTTGTCAGTAGATGTGTTCCCTGGCAGAGCCGAGTTTGGTGCTTGATGCTGCATGTTGCATTTTCTCTGTACTTTGAAGGCATACGTAGATGTACAGAGGCCATCTGGAATAATACTACACTCTCACCTGAGCAAGAGGGGCCTGCAGCATCTGTAGGCAGCCCCACTTTTCCCAATCAGGCAAAGCAGTTAACAGATTGAAGAACAGAGGGTGCCTCTGTCGCCTGGGTTTTGGCACTCAGCCCTGGAGCAGGAGAACGTACAATTTTACACCTTACACTCCTGACTCATACCAGCCAGCCCCTGGGAAATGCTTCTCCTGGTCACTCTGCCCCATCTCGTGTTTGCAAAAGAAATGCAACTGTGTGTCCACATGCCAGGAGGGCTTGTGGACTGTGCTCTGGCCAGTGTTGGCTTTGATACCTCCTTTGGATGCAAAGAGGATCTGACCAGTGAGAGGAAGAACTTAGGTAGAAGAAGGGTGAATGTGCAGAATTGCCAAGTCCTTCTTCTCAGACAACCAGACGCTACTGGGGCCTGGCACAATAAGTGGGACTCCTCCAGTAATGTCAGAATCACCCTTCCATTTCTCCTTATGATCCAGTGTGTGGCTCTAGAGGCACTCATAAGTGAGCACAGCTCTTGCAATGTTTGCCTGTGGCAGCTAAGAAAAATACAATATGTACAATATGAGGCAATTATAATTATTACTTTGATTTGTATATGGATGGGTCCATGTGACCTCAGAAAATAGTTACATTGATACCTAAATAGTCAATGGATAATAGACTTGTGAACAGTTTCATGTTTATGAAAATGTTTACTTATAAGTAAAAACAATAAAAAATATTTGTTTTATTGAAAATTTAATATTTATAATTATTATTTGTATTTTTCTCTTATAATTTTAATTTAAAACTTTTTAATGTTACTCCAATTTATACTTTTGAAAAAATACATTCAGATTTTGGTCAGTGAAATTTTAATTCAGTTGAGTATTATTTTTAATCCTTTAAGTCAGGGTTTTTCAACTTTGGTATATAGATCTTTTGGACCAGATGATTCTTTATTGTTGAAGACTACCATGTGTGTTACAGGATGTTTAGCAGCGTTACTGGCCTTTATCCACTACATGTCAATAACAAATTTTACCTATAATAATTTATGAATTACCTAAGTCTAAATTTTATTATTCACCTAAACATCACTGACAGAACATTCAGATGCTTGCAATCATTCAGCCACTTGAGATTTTGCCAACTTTAAGTTATACAAAAGTCAAGGGTATACTAATAGTTTTGATTTTGCCTTTATGAAGGTATATTAATCAAAGCAAGTGATAGAACATATTAACAGTTTACTGGTTAGTTACATTTATTTATATCTTATGAATAGGTGGGCATATGGTCTGTGGTCTGCTGTTTACAGCAGGCCCTCAGAGTGTTGGAAGTAGACCTGGCCCAGGGAAGCAGCTTTGGTTGGGGGCCATGGACCCTGCTTTCTTTCTTTGTGTTTTACTAGAAGCCTTGCAACAGGGTTCTCTTAATTTATTGGAATGCATATTCTAATTTCATGGGAGGTGCCCTGTGCTTCAGATTGCTTCTCAAGTTCTGGATGGAGCCTTGTACATGGATCTGCTGTTTACTTAGCCCACTCTGTTGACCTCTTTGAGCAAGCACCACATCTGCTCAGAGGAAGGGTTGGTCACCAGTCTGTATAGTTACATCCTGGGTGCCCCTGCTGTTTCAGAGGACGCTGACGATGGGATTTTCTCTAATACTGTTTGTGACTGGAGATTCTCATTTATAACTATTTATGGTTTCTTCTTCCCTCTTCCTCCCAATCTGAAAGAAGCAAGAATGTGTGCTTCAGCAGAATTTCACACTTTTTTTTGGGTGGGAACTCTGCTTTAGGGATGGTTTCCAAGCATAATCTCCTTTTTCCTTGTTGAGATTATTTTGTCAATAATCTCCCTTCCCCTGAGCAGACTTCTCTGAAAAGTCAGAGGCTGTGCAAACAGAGGTAGATGCACCTGTTGAGTATGCAGACTCTTGCAATCTTTTGCTCTTTGCCTGGCTTTCATTTTGTTAATGGTATGGCTTGTGACAAAGGTCCTTTCTTTTAAAAAAAAATGAGGGCATGGACTTGGCCCTGATGGTTTTTTGTCATAGTTTTTGCCCATTTAATAATGATGATGATTAAGTTTAGAGGAAGGAAGATTTTGCTCTCTGCTCTTACCCTCCTATTTTACTCAGTAACTCCAGATTTTAATTGGTTAAATGTTAGAAGTATTACTCTATATTGGTTTTTAGATAGTGATTAAAAAAAACTATTATTCCAGGGCACCTGGTTGGCTCAGTCAGTTAAGCATCCAACTGTTGATTTTGGCTCAGGTCATGATCTCAGGGTGGTGAGACTGAGCCCAGAGAAGGGCTCCAAGCTCAACTTGGAGTCTGCTTGAGATTATCTCTCTCCTTTTCCCTCTGCCCCCCGTCCCCACTCTCACTCACTCCAAATAAATAGTAAGTAAATACATAAATGAAATCTTTTAAGAAAAACCTATTATTCCAAAATATTAAATCTAGTCTCTCCTATCAATTTTTCCTGAGTCTATGGTTTAATGGTAAGTGATCATTTAGAAACTTATAATACATTGTTATGGATTACTGTGCTCACCAATAAAAAAAATCAGCTAATCAGAGAACATTTACTGACAGAGGAAAACACTCATGATATACTAATAGAGAAAAAATAAGTTACAAAGCAGTATAATAATATGGTGACATTTTGTAATGTTATACATTTACATGCATATAAATAGGTATACATTGAAATATTAATGAATGTCACCTCTGAGAAATGAAATTTTGAGAGATTTTTGTTATTTTGGAAAATTTTGAGATGTTATATTTCTCAAGTTTAATGTACTGAATATGAATTAGTCTTATAGAAAAAATAATTATTTGTAAAACAAACAAGCCAAATAACACAGCTGGAGAAGAGTTTCAAAGATCTACATTAACAACCTTTGCTGATGGAAGGTACTGGAACCAGCTCCATACTTCTGATCTGACAACCACTTGGAGAGGTCAAGCTCACACTCAGAAATCCCCTAGCCCTATTCTTTCACACAGTGCATACTATCTATGGATAAGGGGACCGTCTTCTCTTAGTATGTGCTGTGGCACTGATGTACTTCACATTATCATTGACCCAGAGTCAGCGGAAATGCAGCAGCACTATTTCCAGGTGGACTTCTTGCTTCCCAGGCAGAAGAATTCAGACAATCCATGGATTTTTAGTGCTACCTGAATTACCCAGATTGGTGTTTATTTGTTTAGGATGTATACCTCCAGTCTCCACATGTCCTTCCCAGAAGGGAATTACCTAGATAATTGTGCAGCTGTGCAGACTTCTCCCCAAAGGTCATAAACTTTGGTACCACTGTCGGGAAACATGTGTCTCTCGTCCTTGGGAAGGATTGTTCCTGGCTTTGAATTCCAGTACTTAGCACTTGTAAAATTGAGATAAAGCACATTGGCAGCTTTGAGACTTCTGCAGGCTGACAGCTGAGACTGGACTTTGGCAAGACTACACCACCATATCCATTCTGGAATTACATTTGGTATTTTCTCTAAAAAGGCTTCACACTATTCACCTGGGGTTTCTAAAGTATCTCACACCATCAGTCTGTTTTGCAGCCCTGCAGCGGTGTTTACTTCTCACCTACCACATTCACAGTTGAGTCAGGAGGTCCTGGGGCTGGAAAGTGGGTTTGCCTAAAGCATCCAAGAAGGTCTGGGGTGTAGGACCTACTTTGGAACCTGGCCTATGGCTCTGGGGCCACTCAGCTTTGCTCTCATGATGGAATGACCCCTGCAACCCCAACTGTTTGCTCTCAAGTGAAGGCTGTGTGCTCCCAAATGTCCAACCCCCTCTTCAATCCTACATTTAGACTCATTGCTTAGGAATGTGGTGGGCTTTCTAAAATAAATTTGGGTGGAGTATAATTTACATACAATAAAACATGGTTCTTCAGTGTTGATTGGATGAGTTTTATCAGTTGTATATGCTTATGCATAATAATAACATGGTACAAGATATAAAATATTCACATCGCCCCAGATGGTTCCTTGTGCTTCTTCCCAATCAAGGACTGTCTGCTGTAACCCAAGGCAACCAGTCTGAATTCTACAACCAATGAATTGATTTTGCCAATTCTACAACTTCATATAAATAGAATTATCCAATACACGTTAGACATCTTTTACTTACCATGCCCATAATATTTACCCATGCTGTTGTGTGTATCAGAAATTCATTTCTTTTTACTATTGAGTAGAAGTCCATTAATATATCCTATTGTGGACATTTGGGTGGCTTGTTCTTTGGAGGATGTTGAATAAGGCTATTATGGACATTCTTGTGGACTTCTTGTGGATATATGCTTTTGTTCTACTTGGGTAAAAGCCTAACAGTGGAATTACTGGGTGATGTATACTTAACTTCATAAGAAACAGAATGGAGTGATTTTTAAACATTGAAATTTCTGGTAGATTCATGGCCTATACAAAGTGAAAGGAAACTTTAATTCTTTGGTCATTTAGCTCAACATCATCATCATTCAAGCTAAAAGCAAGTGAGGTATAGAGGGGTTACAAGATTCTCTCTCATGGCTGTAGGTCCAATAAATGCAAAGCAGAGATCCAATCCCATTCTTCCGACTTTGTGCTTTCTTGGTAAGGAATGTCAGAAAACTCTTTATTCCCACTTGTGAGATAGGAATTATTTCTAAATGGATAAGCTCATCTTCTTGCCTTGACTCAGAGTGGAGAAAATTTAATCCATGATGACTTTATTGAATCGCAGGACTGCATCACACATAGATTCTCATGGTATTATATTATAGCCACAGAAAGTGATGGATGTAGGATAAATCTACACTGTTCTGAGGACATGTCCTGGACTTAAATTTTCCCTAATATACAGTATTGATTGGTCTTGCTTAGAAACTATTGATGACTTTTGACTTAGTAATAATATTTCCACTTCTAGAAACTTCACTTAAGGACATAAATGCAAAAGTGATATAAGAATTACACACAGACAATAAGTCATTAAATGAGTGATATATATGCTATAATTAGATGGGGACAAGCATTACCGCAGAAAAATTAAGCAAAGCAGAGTGATTTGGGGGGCTGATGAAGGTGGAAATAAAAGTCACCATTTTAAATAAAGTGGTAAAAATATGTTACAAAGAAGGCAGTGTTTCCACCAGAACCTGAGGAGTGTAGACATTATTAGTTCTTTTGTCTCCAGTACCTAATCCAGTCCCTGGCACTTTAGAGGTATAAAATATTTGATTGGATGGCAATCAGGAGCATCTGAACTTGATTCATAGGCTCCTGATTTGAGTAAGCTTAAGAGAAAATGAGAGGATAAAATGAGATTTTTCAAAAGAGGATCAAGGAAATGAGGTGGTACCTGGAGGGGAATATAGATTTAAGACAGGAATTTCTCAGATGGGAGAAATGACAAGATGCTTACATGATGGTTGCAATGCCTGAGCAAAGGAAAAACTAAAAATGTTTACCAATAGCCATAACGAAATATATTCTAACACATTGCCAAGCCAAAGACATCCTGACTATCACAAGACAAAAATATAAGCTCTACAAGACAAGCCATGACAATGTGAGCCTGTCCGTAGTACTAAGTGAGAAGCATGGTCTCCTGAATTCTGACCTTGGTCCTGCTCCTGGCTTATCATGAAGCTTGGATAGGTCATTCGGCTTTTTTGTGTCTCCATTTTTTTACAATGAAAGACTGAGATCAGACCCTTCCAACTTTTACACCCCATGATAACTCACTGAAGGACCCTAGTAGGCTATCAGCTCTCCACCATCACTGTGCAACCCAGAACCCAGATAACACAAGTTCATATACATATTCTAACTGTGTAATTAAAGTGCTTATCTACCACAAGGAAAGAGTTCAAGGTCTCTGTACTCAGTTGGGGCACAGATCCTTGGAAGCAGGGTAGTCTTACACATCTCAGACAGATTTTATAAAGATCCAGGAGCAATGTCATATGAAATGCAACTGTCAACTTTTGAGCCCCAAAGAGTTCAGGATGGGTGAAGTCAGGTGAATGTCCAACTAATGAACAAAGGAAAAGCTGAGATTGTAAAGGGCTCTTGTCTTGGCGTTGCCAGAACTTTCCCCAAGAAGCATTCATGGTTGATGTGTGTTCTAGTATAAATAAAGAAAGATGGAGTTGAGGGGGAAGGGGAGTGGAATGTTAAGAGCCTCATTATATTTCATGTTGAATGGAGCTCTATGAAAAGGGATCACTTTTATTATAACTTTTCTATTGTTACTTAGTACTTCATATGTTGTGAACTAACTTTTAATTTATTGCTTTACTTAACACTGCATGAGCTTGAACAGGCCACCTAATTTCTTTGAGAATTACTTCTCTCATTTCCAAAATGGGCATCATATGACTATGTCACAGGATGTTAGAAAAGATTAAAATTTGGTGATTTGTATAAAAAGCACTTTGAGAACTTTAAGGGCTATAGAACTGCTAGTTCCATCTTTCAATAAATATAGATTGTTCTAGGTGCTATTGTTCATTAATACAAACTGGAAAGTTTGAATGAAGTTTAACCACAAGCTTGGTCTAGAATCAGGCACAAAAGCAACCAAATAGAAGCTCTGCATATGGGCTAAGTCTAGAAAGTAATTTTGGTCATAGGTAGAGAATCCATCACTAGAACAGTCCAACCTGGGAGAGCTCTGCAAAAAAAAACACATACTTTTTGGTGTGGAGCAAACTATGCATTTCTTTAGGTGTCAGGCTCAGAATACCCAGGGGGCCCCTCCTCCCTACTGGTAGACTAGTTGTCAGACACTTCTAGGAGTCTTTCATATTACTCTCTTAACAGTTGCCATTGGAGGAGAGAAACACATTTTCTTTTCTTTTTTAAAAAATTTTAAAATTATTTGTTTATTTTTTAAATCTTTTTCAGTGTTCCAGAATTCATTGTTTATGCACCACACCCAGTGCTCCATGCAATACATGCTCTCCATAATACCCACTACCAGGCTCACCCAACCTCCCACACCCCGGCCCTCCAAAACCCTCAGATTGTTTCTCAGACTCCACAGTCTCTCATGGTTTGTCTCCCCCTCCAATTTCCCCCAGCTCCCTTCTCTTCTCCATCTCCCATGTCTCCCAGGGAAACACATTTTCTGAGAGAACTTCTTCAATCCTGCTTTCTGGCCTACCTCCCTAAAACTTTTGTCCTGGCACTTGGATCATGTAGAGAAAAATAAGTAGCTTTTCTGATGGTATAATTGATATTTCTTTAACCCAGGAACTTGTTTTGGTGGAAATCTTATAGCACAAAAGTTTAAGATTCAAAAATAAACCAAAAACAAAAAATAAAACAAGAAACTAGTTTCTAGTATTTCAGAGGCATTTTACAAATTTTTTTGAAATCTGTATTTAAAAATACTAATTCTTGGGTCACCTGGGTAACTCAGTAAGTTAAGTGTCTTCCTTCAGCTCAGGTCATGATCTCAGGATCTTGGCATCAGGCTCCCTGCTCAGTGGGAAATCTGTTTCTCCCTCTGCCTCTGCCCCTCCCCCTGCTTGCTCTGCACACTCTCTCAAATAAATAAAATCTTGGGGACAGGAAGGGAAAAAATGAAGCAAGAGGGGATTTGGAGGGAGACAAACCATAAGAGACTCATGCTCAGGAAACAAACTGAGGGTTGCTGGGAGATGGGGGGGAGGGATAGGGTGGCTCGCGGATGGACATTGGGGAGGGTATGTGCTATGGTGAGTGCTGTGAAATGTGTAAGACTGATGATTCACAGACCTGTACCCCTGAAACAAATAATACACTATATGTTAATAAAATTATATACATATGATTATATATATATACATATATGTATGTGTATGTATATATATATATACATATATATAGTTCCTAACTTCTCGTTATTTATAAATTTATTATTCCAATTCACAACCAGCCAATTTCAGTTCAATCTACTCTGACACCAAACTTCTAGAAAAGCTAAGCATTTCTTACAGCAAGTATATTTAAGAGCTCAATTGAATAATATCAAATAGTTTTTAGATATTCATCTTGTGAATATGATCTAATAGGCAGGGTACATTTCTGAAGCTTTCTCTGAACTCTCTTATTAAGATTATTTACTTAATATGTGGGGATTTCTCAAATGACTTTAAAGACATTTGATCTTTTCCAAGTGGAATAGGAAGAAGAACCAGGAGGACTTAGACTGCATCATCTCTATCCCACTTCTTAGAGACATTGCTGGGGACATTTTTATTCCTTCCAAGTTTTTCCTCCCTTTAAAGTGCACATACTTTCTGTCTCTTGATAACCAGCTAAATAACTTGGCTTAAAAAATTGTTATCTCACTCATTAACTCAGCAAATATTTACAGAGCACATCCCATGTTCTGAGCACTATGCTAAAATGGGGACCAAGACAGCATTTACATGGTCAGGGCAGCACACAATGATGTCACAATGTGGCATGTTAAGGTAAGTTTGAAAGTGGAGCAAATTGTAAGATACCTTGGGGAGTTGAAAACTAGGGAGAGTGATATTGAGCTGGAAACCTGAAGGATAGGCAGGAATTCAGAAGGGAATAAAGACCAGGAAGGTACAGAGCAAGGACAGGGCTTATCAGGAGGAGGAAACATGATGTACAAAGGCTCCAGGGTGATGGTGAGCCAGCCCTACATCTACAACTGCACAGAGTCATCCATGTGGCCAATGTGGGGTCTCATTTGGGAATATGAGGACAGGAGGCTGGGGAATGAGCAGGGACTGATTCTGGGAGGCCCAAAGGCCAGATTAAAGAGACTGAACTGTATTCCTGAGAAAAAGAAATTGGAGGGGAATCAAGGGAGATGTGGTCACCATAACTCAGCAATGGTTGGGAGTAACAATATACAAACTGGAAAGGGGTGGTTGTGGCAGAAATGAAAATGGAGAAAACTAGCCAATTAAGAGCTAGAAAATAGAATTGCCATGGGTTGAGGATGGATTGGTCAGATTTGGGCCTTGAGTATTGGGGATCATTCATATGAAGGAGGCAGTTTTAAAGTCCAAGATGCTGTGTTCTGTGATGACCATTTTGAATTTGGTCTACCTGTGGGTAGTAACACTGACTTGGTGGGTAAGACAAGGGATTGTGCTGTCTCATTTGTCATGATACCCCCACCCTGTCCAAGCAAGCAGTCATCCACAGCTGTTAATTAAATAAGTGAGAAAGTAAATGAGTAAATGAATAGATTAACCCAGGTGAATAGAGTCAGCTGACGTTTTTTATACAGCTTGGACATAGAATTCGAGGCTGGCATGCCAGCTGGGGGAAATCTCAGGAGTGGACTTCACTGAGAGAGGGTGTGTGTGAAAAGAAAAAGTAGCCATAGACAGGAGACACCAGAGACTGACATTGAACAGGCCAGCAGAGGAAAGGGAGGAAGAAGGGTAGGAGGGACAGTCAGAGGTATGGGAGTAAAACCCAGAGTCAGAGAATTCCAAATCCTTCAGAGAAGATAGCAAAGTAAAACTGAGGAGGGTCCATTAGGTTAGTAATGCTCAGGTTATGATATCTTTGTGGAAACTGGTTAAGGCAAGGCAACAGAATCTTGCCCTTAAGATTTGCCTTTCCAGGCACGCCTGGGTGGCTCAGTTGGTTGAGCAGCTGCCTTCGGCTCAGGTCATGATCCCAGCGTCCTGGGATCGAGTCCCACATCGGGCTCCTTGCTCGGCAGGGAGTCTGCTTCTCCCTCTGCCTCTGCCTGCCTCTCTGTCTGCCTGTGCTCTCTCTAACTAATAAATAAACTTTTAAAAAATCTTAAAAAAAAAAAAAAGATCTGCCTTTCCATTCCATCCATAACTGTGGACAACAAGAGGCCATCTGTTATAGAAAAAAATGTAAAAGGAATAGTCAAACTCAGCCCTTTGGCACACCACCTTTTAGAGTGATAGCCAGAGGAAGCATGTGAGAAAACACGTATTTGACTTTTGTGCCTCTTTGTCTGCCTTAAGGTAATGTAGTTGCCTCTAACTTCCCAGAGGAATCAAGCAGCTCCCACATTCCTCACCCATATATAAGGGCAGAGGGCACGGTTGGGAATGTTTTTGTTGTTAATATTTTGTAGTTGAATCATATTGGCAAATTGTTTCCAAGTTGCTCAAACATAGATTGAGAAGCTGAGGGTGGCATTCCTCTGTGATGATATCACATGGCTTGTGTCACCAGTTAAAGAATCATCAATAAAGCAAGTGGTTAACTTTATGCATATCAAAAAATATGCTTCTCCTCAGAAAAATAATGAAATATGGAGAAACAAATTTGATTCTAACTTAGAGATTCTGGCAAACTTGACAATCTAAGTAAGGCTATCTAGCATATGTCTTAAGAAACAAGGATGGGGGGCAGAAATCCTCCATTCTTAACTAGCATTTATCTTTTAGCTTAAGTGTATTGTTTTTTAAAAATGCTGAAAAGGATTAGCTATAGAGAAGTGACATGTGAATGTAGGAGGAAAACAATGCCAGGGTTTGGAACAATACCATATGTCTGACCAGAATTATTTCCAAAATATACTCTCCTGTGACTTCCTATATTTCTTTGTTTCTGGACTGCCTAAGAGAGTGTTTTCTTAAGAGCAAACATACAAAATGAAACAGGAATGATTATTGGCTGACCTGGGAACTTTTCTCCCAACAAGTGCGCACACTGGGACTTTAGACTTCTTTAACTAAATGTGAGTGCTACACCATAAGATCATGAAACCAATTAAAAATTTGTCATATGGTCACTATGCCAAATCTCCTCATTTATCGTGAGATAAAATGGTGGAATAAGAAGGGGGGCAGTGGGAAGCAAATGTTGAACTAGAACTATTTCTTCTATAGTGCAAAATAGAAAACCAGAACAGTACTGGGTAGGTAAAAAACCACAGGATCTTTGAAGTTGAGAACAGGATGACACCATGGGGATTCCCCAAAGCTGCTTGATGCTACATCAACCTGATTCACAGTCCTGCATCAAACTGAGAATGGTCACTCATTACACAAACATTCTCCCTGAATTTTACTTTCTCAAATAAATATTTCTTGAAATACTTTATTTTTTGGCTTCCATGATTCATGGTCTCCTCATGTTGTTTCACTTACTCTGGCTACTCCTTCTCATCTGCTTTGATGTCCTCCATCTGTCTTTATCTCCTAAATGCAGAATACTTCCCCCCTCTTTTCCTTCTAAACACTTTTCTTGGCTGACCTCATTCAGTCCATTGGATTAAGTACCATATAAAGGTTGGATGAATCCCCAACCTATCTCTCAGACATTGCCTCTTCCTAGACCTCATATGCTTTATATACCAAGATGTGGATGTTATCTTTGATGTCAGAAAATCCCCTTTACTAGACCTCCAAACAGATGTTAAATTGGATATTTTATCTGTACCACTGAACCAGGACCTCATCATCTCTCACTTGGGTGACTAAGTAGTTTCCAACTTCTGCTTCTTGACTCTTCACAGTACAATCTCCCTCATGGGATTCAGAGTAAACTTTTTTTAAAAAAGACTTTATTTATTTATTTGATAGGAACAGAGAGAACACAAGCAGAGGGAGTAGAGGGAGCCTGATGCGGGACTCAGTCTCGGGACCCTGGGATCATGACCTGAGCTGGAGGCAGACGCTTAATGGACTAAGCTACCTAGGTGTCCCCAGAGTAAACTCTTGAAAATACAAATCAGTCTCATATCCACCAATGGCTTCTTCTAGAACATAAAGTAAATCCTAACATCCTAACATCCATTCCTCTAGGATATGCACCTTTCTGTCCCCCCAAACCCCAGTGGTATGAGCACCACTCTCCCCATCTTCGATTCTATGCTCTAGCAATGCTAACCTGCCCTGAAGCCTGGTTTCCTGTACTTGCCATGCTTTTCCAGCCTGTGCTATTCTAGCTCATTCTATGGCACTCAGAATCAGCTTAAAGTTGACCTCAGAAAAACCTTCTAAAGTTGTGTCTTCCATCATGTCCCTATTTCAGTATCTGCCCAGCACATTTCTCCACACGTTCAGTTATGTATTGATTTGCTATTCTCTTTCTACAAGGGATTGTACTCTGTATGAAGAGGCACCTTGTCTGTTATAGGGTGTAGGACAGCCTTTATTGCATAGCTTAATAAATATTTGTTGAATAATTGATTGACTTGCTATCCCTGGGGCTATCCTGGGGCTTATCCAAATAAAATGTTAAAGATTTGGCCTTAATTCAATATGACTTAAAATTCTAAGAAGTTGAAATAAATATCAAGTTACATTTGAAGGTGTTTTCTCTAATTTAATAAACGAGTCTCAGACTGGTGTTTCTGAGGAGATGACTGACTGTTCAAGATGACTATCCCAAATTTCAAATTGATTCCATTTTTTATTTGCCCTCCTATCCCACATCCTGCTTCATGTATCTGAGTCAGGAGAAAACCCATCAACTCTGAAACTGGCTTTATTTTCCTCTTCATCACTCATAGAAGTGATGAATACAAATTATTTTGATGAAAAATGGTAGAGTAGAAAAAAGCAGTTTTTCCCCCCACACACTGTTATAACCAATTTGACTAAATAAAACATTAAATCAAGTTTATTGAATTATATGATAGAGAGCAAATCAGTGCTCTCCTGGGCCAGCAATGGAGTGAAGGTTGACTGCCAACAGCAAAAGGACTTTCTGAGGTTATGGAAATTTCAGTTTTATTGTGGTGGTGTTTACATGAGTATAATGTATCTGCCAAGACCTATCAAACTGTATGCTTAAAATGTATGCTTTTTTGTATGCAAATATACCTTAATAAGGTAATTTTTTAAATCTATAAAAATTACTCTATGTTAAGAACTCTGTCTAGTATCTTATGTTGATTACTATCTCAGAACTACTATGTTACAGAGCATGGATTTGAGCAGAGCTGCTCAGCTACAGACAAATCATGATCTTAATCTTATATAAAACTGTTACCTAAGAAGTCTTTTTTTTTTCTATTTAAGTCAGAAAAAAAAGTTTTTTTTTTTTTTAAGTGGGAGGAGAGGCAGAGAGAGAGAGAATCTTAAGCAGGCTCTCCACTGGACATAGGTCTCAAACTCACAACCCTGAGATCATGACCTCAACCAGAATCAAAAGTCTGACTCTTAACCAACTGAGCCACCCAAGTACCCCAGAAAAAATATTACTTTATCTTAATCCAGATGTATAGTGTTAACCTGAATATATTTCCTGAACAAAGTATCTGTCTTAGCTTGGGTTTCTGATAAAAGCAGAGCCTAGGAAAAGGTTTCGGGTGCAAGTGGTTAATTTGGGAAAAGGTCCCAGGGAACACTACCTTGGTGGGGGGGAGGGGTTGTAAGACAAGGCAGGGATGGAAAACATCACATAGTGAGTTAAGGATCAGGGACCATGCTAGGCATATGGGCCTCAGTCCTGGGGGAGACTTCTGGGAGAAGTTGTAGAGTACACCTGACAGTTGTCCCACCTATAAGGGGAGGAGATAGGGACATTTATCCAGACTGTGCTGACTGACGTCTGCTCCAGGGGCAGTAACTCTACTGATATTTCTTCTTGCCAAGCACATAAGCTGAGCATGCTTTGGGGACCAAAGAAAGCTGTCAGTGAAAGAGCCAAAGCCACTTGCACTAAGAAACTACTGGGCTTCGGTGCAGGGAAACAGTGGGTGTTAAGAGGATGTGGTGAACCAGGACAATGGCTGCTAAATATCTATACTTGCACACAAGAAACCCTCCCAGAGCTTTCCTGCTTGGGGTTTCATTTGTTTCCCTTTCTCTATTATAATGGTTGATTAATTCTTTGTGGCACTTTTATTACTTTAAATTAAGATGCCAACAGTAATCATGGTCAAAGGTAATGGTTTACACTAATCATAATTATAAAGACCTTATGTTTACATCAGAATGTCACTTTAATTTATTGAGCTCCTATTATGTCTCAGATACCCAAATCAAGTGATTTATTTGCTTAATTGTCAAAGCAACCTTAGTCTGAGAATGAAGATATTTATCCCTACTTTATCATTAAAGGAACTAAGACTTTAGAAGGTTAATTGCCCAGGTTCTGGATTTGACAAACATGGCCAGAGTCCAAAGCCAGGCTACCTCTGCTCAAGTTCTCAACCACTAGTCTCCATGTTTGTTCTACTGTTCAACACAGAAGCACAGTGCTCCTTCCCCAGTGGGTATCCCTATCTCAAAACCAGAGCATTTGTGATGTACGCAAATAGTCGAAGATGTTGGTGGGCATGGAATCAGAGCAAAGACAGAGTGCTTAGAGAAACACAAGATGTGTGAAAGCAACTTACATAAATCCTCTCAAGATGTTATCCTAATGTTTACAAAGAAAAATTCATTTTCTTCTCTGATAATATGATAAAAAAGGAATTAGCCCACATAACAACCTATTGCAATGAAGATTGCTTTCAGCATACAAATATCAAAGAATTTATTTAAATAATGGCTTGTATAGGGCCTGAGATAGTAAGGTCTGAGGAATAGGACTTTCGCCCTGACCAAATGTGCTACAACCCACTGAGTATCCCAGGCACTGGACACTCACAGAATTTACTTTCTTCAAACCTCCTGCCCTATCCAACAGTCTTGACCAACTCATATATCTTCACATTTTTTTCTCAGTGGTCCCCATGACACCATATTGTCTTTGATTTTTCTCCTTTCTCTCTACCTATGGGTATTATGATTAATAATAAGGCTGGATGACTGGTTATACAATAAAGAAGTGAGGAGGACATGAGATAATCCTCTTGTTATAACTCTCTTCCTTCTTTTCTGCTTACAACACTTTACAATGACTGTCCTTTCCATCTGGGATGCACAAATAATTGACCTCTTTCCCTGATTCACTTTCCCATCCTCTTCTTGTGTTTTCTGGAATCACTCCAACAAACCACTTATACTTCTTATACCAGCCTAAGACACAATATTAACACAACAAAGTCAAGTGTACCTTTTCTGAACTCCACAGATTTTCAAGTTCCTGAGGGACTCGGCAGGGACCAACCTTGTTATGTTTGTATTATCCATACCTAGCCTAGAGCACCATACAGTAGATCCACAAGAACCTCGTGGTTTTATTAAAAGCTCTATGACATTAGCACATTTATTTTTTTAAAGATTATTTATTTATTTATTTGACAGGCAGATATCACAAGTAGGCAGAGAGGCAGGCAGAGAGAGAGGAGGAAGCAGGCTCCCCGCTGAGCAGAGAGCCCAATGAGGGGCTCGATCCCAGGATCCTAGGATCACGACCTGAGCCGAAGGCAGAGGCTTAACCCACTGAGCCATCCAGGCGCCCCTGACATTAGCACATTTAATAAAAGCTCTATAATATTAGCATATCACCCCTTTTCACAGCACCTTGGGTTAAAACATCATGTCTAAAAGACAGAGCACACCAGCAAGAGAAGCCTGCATTGAGAATCATAGTGACTTGGTTTTTGGTCACAGTCCCATCTAAAACAGAACTGCACTCCAGGTGTGTAGTGTGAACTACCCAGGGAACAGAAGGCAGCCCTAGAGTATATTTATTAAGGGACCCAGGGCTGGCTGTGGGGCACAATGTACTTTTATTTTTATTTTATTTATTTATTTTTTTGCTTTTTTCTTTGTATGGGCTGCTGGGGAACTCAAGCTCAAGTTTCAGCAGTTCATTTCTAACAAAGTGTTGATTGTATTCCGTGTGTTTTTCTACCTCATTTCCAGCTACTGCTTATTTCTCCCTCTATATATTCCATTCATTTTCTTATTGATTTTTATCCTGGATATGGTAAGATAAAAGGAGATCCTGTTCCTGCCTGTTGGTGATGATACTGGGTCTCCATAAAGGAGGGAGTGTCAGCACCCAGGGCTGCTAAGAGGCAGTGCTGGGACTCGCTTCTGGATCAGGACTGGCTTCTGCCATGCCCAACGGTCCATTTTCTGCCTGCTTGGCAATTCCACCTCACCTGAATAGGGATTGGAGCCTGAGAACACGTGCAAAGAATGACATTCACATGCAACTCAGTCAGTGTTAGAACAATCTTTGAACAGTCTGGGTAGCCTGCGATTTCACGGTCGGCTCTCTTTCGAGAGTTTAATGGTTTCCAGGTGTGGTCTCTGAATGCCCAGTCTCTAGGAAGCCACAGACTGATGGATTCTGGGCTTCGAGATCCACGCTTGGCACTGGATTTCCAAAGGAGGGATGCTGGAAATAACTGCCCTCGCAAATAGGGAGAGGCACTTAAGGACACTTCAACAGTAAATGTTACCTGTAGCTCATAATCAAGATTTTTAAAGATAAGACACTCTTTTGACTAATAAGGATAAATCCCCTCTCAGTCTTTTTATTTTTATTTCCTCAAAGCCAATTTTATCAACACTGACAATATGACCTATGCCATTTAATAAGCATATTCTAAAATTCTTGTTTTTTCTGTCTTTGGAAGGTAACTTCTCATTCACATCATTTATAGTCTGCTTGACAAGTGTTCTGGTATTTCAGCAGGTTTTAAATGTTCCTTAGTAGAGGGTGCCTGGGTGGCTCAGTGGGTTAAGCCTCTGCCTTCAGCTCAGGTCATGATCTCAGGGTCCTGGGATCAAGCACCGCATCGGGCTCTCTGCTCAGCGCTGAGCCTGCTTCCCCCACCCCTGCTTCTCTGTTTACTTGTGACCTCTCTCTCTCTGTCAAATAAATAAATAAAAATCTTAAAAAAATGCTCCTTAGTCAACATTATTTTTTTGAAAAATCTGTTCTTCGTTTTTTGGTGTGGCCTGATACCATCATCAAAGTGCTTTTTTGTTTTCATATTAATAAGCTAAACTTGGAGTAATACTGCTCCTTCTGTCCTGAGTTTCTTCAACTGTGAGATTGGAAGTAGGCAGGAGTCAGGTTGCAAAAAGAGGGAGGAATTTGGGTTTGTTCTATGAGAGATGGTCAGTTTTGCTTAGGGAAAGGAAGGGATCCAATTTTACTGATTCAGTAAGTCAAGTTGACCCCTGGGTAAATAGTGTGACTAGTGTAGACCAGAGTAAAAATGAGGAAACCAGTTGGGGAGTCAGCAGAAGGAAGATTAGTGGCTTGGAGTTGGGTGGCAGCATGAGATAGAAGCACGCAACTTGACAGGACCCATAAGCTTCAAGGACTTATTAATAGAAGTCACAGAATGTCCAGACTCCATGGGAATCCAGACAGCTGCCAGCTTAATCTCATTTTATAGTGCCAGTCACAAGCGGTGGAGCAGGAGAGGAAAGGAGGGAGGAGAAAAAAAGGGAATGGGGTGAACAAGAAGGTAGAGAGGAAGAGAGAAAGGAGGAAGGAGGGAGGAAAAAGCAAATGGAGGGAAGGAGGAAAGAAGTGAGAAAAAGAAAAGGGGAAATGCCAAAGAAAGGAACAGAGAGGAGAGGGGAGGGAACACTGCAGGATCTTGACCTAAGAAGGACTTTGTAGACTGGCCAACTCTCTCAATGAAAGATGATAGGTTTGGTGGCTTGCTCAAGCTCATACAGCTTCCCAGAATTCAATATTTGGTCTGATGTGAATTTCATTACAGCCCAATAATTCAGGCTCCTGGTGGCTTACTTTGTATTAATACTAGAATCGTTGTGTTTCCCTGGAATATACACTACCTAACGAGGGAGGGGAGAAACTACAAGGGTGTCAGATGGCAGAGTAAGAGGGACTTGACAGAAGCAGATCTGACAGGGCTCCATATAGAATCCTGGTTTGGGACAATGTCAAGGAACTCAAGACAGAATCAAAGACCGTGTTTCTTATCCTCCTCAACCTACAAGGAAAAAGAACCCATGTTAGTGAAGGACCTGCCATCTACAGGCCAGCAGAGACTCATTCATACACATCAGTTTCTTCTGTCCTATTCTAAGATTGGAAAAGTGAGATCTTATAACTTCCTACCTGATGATGTAGCTAGTGAGTAAATTTGAAAGCCAAATCTTGAAGGGAGGTGAAACATGCCTGTAGAAAATGAAAGGAAGGAATTTGTTCAGAGTGTAGGGGAAAATGGAGGGAGAATCAGAAGAAGCAAGTCACTATTGAATGGTCTTCCCTTACAAAGAGACCGGGGCCTTGCCCCTCTTTACTACCAAGTCTGGTATGTGGGGATTTCAGAGCCAGCTCAGTAAGAGTATTTGAGCTTCAATAATGAGAGTGTTCAAATGGCCTGTGAAGTACAGACACCATATTTTGAATCCCACTGCATCACTAGACAACCTCCAGGTGGGATTTAAATACAAACAGAATAAAGACAGGAAACGCTTCTGATGATAAAGGAATTCAGCCTCAAGAGAAAGTATGATCACCTCAGTATATCCCACACAAACCCTCCTTTGTGATGTCATAAACTTGGCCCCCAGAAGCAGGAGGGAAGGATCTTTGACCACTGATGGCTCTGAAGCATAGGCAGATCCCACCCCCTTTTCCCTAGGTTGGAAATCACTGTGCCTCAGGGTCTAATTTGATATATGTATGTCTGTGTGAGGGGATGGACTTTCATCTGGACTAGTCACCCTGGCCTCAGGTCTGTGATCTTAAGAAGTCAAGAACAGTCTCTCTCCTCCCCTTGGACAGAAATCATCATATTTGATCCCCATGGCCAGTTTGGCAAATCTACTCAATTCCAACATTTCCTAGTGTTTCTGTCTAGTGTGGCATGGCAGCTGAGGGGGCCACAGCAAGGCCCATCCTACTTCTGCTGTTCCCCACTCCTGTGTAACTTGCACAGTGTCTGTTCCTCCCCACCCCTGACTATCTTCCTCTCCTGAGGATGGGCACCCCCTGCACCTGCTACACAGAGGTAGTGTGAATTTCAAATGTGTTGCATATATAAATCTGAGAACAGTGTCTGCCTTAACAGCAGTAACCACTTAGAACTACCAAGGTTAGGTTTGTGCAATAGAATCTGAAGTCAGAAGCTGCTTAGAGCACTTTTACTGTTAAATTTCTTTTTTAGACTATGTTTATTTTCTTTCTCTGTTATATGTGCTTGTTTCTTTGTTAGCTTGATTTCATGGAGGCCCATCTGAAATCAATTTAGGCCCTGTGTCTCAGTCCCAAATCTTTTCAAAGCTTCCTGTTTTCCCAGAATGTTAAAGTTTCTCCAGAGAATGGGGTTAAGTTACAGAAATAAGAAAACATTAGAAAGCTATGCAGAGCTGCAACTTCTCCACCAGGAATGGATAAATAACTGACCGAATCATTTCTAAGTTAAACAGACTCAGGGCAATTTTCTGCATGCCCATGAAACACTTGGAGCCAAAGTGACCCCAGACAGTGCCTGGTAGTGGAGAGAAATGTTCAGACATATCTGTAAAGTTACTGGAGCAGAGGGAGAAAATTAAGAATGGTTTCCTCAAAGTTGGCCTCTTAGCATGTTGGGATGATATGTACATGCAGCCTCACCAAGTCCTAATTAAAACTGGACAGGAGGACATGTAGCATATGACAGGGTTGGGTGATGTCAGATTCAACTGTTTTTGTAATTTGGGGTGAGTCAGTGAAGTAGTCAGAATTCTAACTTGAGTGACTGGCTAGTTGTGTGTTCTGCCTGGTTGGAGCTGTGTGCACCCATTCACACTGGAGTTTTGTGAATAAGGGGCTTTGTCTTTTGTGGGTGAGGGACAGCTGTTGGTCATGTGGAGCTGGGTGCATTAAACAGCCAAAGAAAGATGGGGCTGATGCAGAATTAGGCTGAGAGGAGGATGTACAACTCAGATGAAGGATACAGAACCAAGAGGAGAGCAGGCAGGCTGTTTAACAGAAGGGATTAGGTGAAAACAGACTTCAGCTGCAAGAACCGCTACAGCTTGGCAAGCAACTCCAGTGAGCAAAGTAGCAGAGTAGGGAGAGTCCGAGGTCAGGGGCTGGGGCAGTACCATGGAGAGCTCCCCCAGGCATAGTTATATGAAGGGAAGTGTTAAGGATTCTGAGGCTGTGATTGGGCCAGGATGGAAAGAATGCTATGATTGATTGATGATGTCTGCCATGGACATGTAAAGTGATGTGGTACAATGTTTGACCTGTTTGCCTTTACTAATTTAAGTCTGGTCTCCATGCACCAGAAGATGTGCATCTCAACCAATTTGCACAAGAGGGATTTGGGTCTCTGAAATAGACTGGGATATTCTGTGTGCTCACATTCTTTCCATCAGCCTCTTCCTTCCAAATCCCAGGCTTGCTCTGCTGAGCATGTCTCCCTGGGGTCAGGGGAGGTTCCTGAGAACTGAAATTTTAGTTAGTCTTGACCCCAATTTCCCTAGTGATTGAACTTCAGATGCTGCTGCCTGGACCTAAGTAACCATGACACCTTCTCTAACTAGAGATCTCAACTATAGATACCTGAACCATGGTTCTGGAAAATTCTTGCCTTCTATTGATCCTAGGCTAGAGATCATAGTCAGCACATGGCCATCAGGTAGAAATGCCACCTCTAAAAGAGCCAAGATCACTTAAACAATTTCCTTTCCTATTGTATAAGGCTTTCTATGACCCTCAGGACACTGCATAGATGCCACAACTATGAGGCACACAGGCTGGTGATATCAGACATAGAAGTATTTTTCTGAACTATGGTAATGGTGTTTTGGCTCTGACACATATTGCATGAAGACTTCTGTGTTGTGGAAATGTGACATTAGCATTCTCAGAGCAAGCCTGTTGCAGGGGAATGTGGAAATCCTTGGCTTAGAAAAATCCTCTACAAGCATTTACAACCAGAACATGGGATGCTTTGTTCCCCTCTGCCAGTTGCCCTCGTCCATGTAGGTGGGGAGACTTCCAGCTTGGGCCAGGGTTCTCCCTTTCCTTCCTGCCATCACATTGAATCTTAGCCAGTGGTATTCAAACACAAGTTTCTTGGCCACCCCAGACATTCAAAGTGATAGGATTTCTTCTTGAGGACCTGTTACCCCAACACTCATGTCTATAGCATTATATTCCAGAGACCCTAACCAAACCTTCACCACCAGCAACCAGCAACACCACACAGGACATGTTTACCTTCAGAATGAACCTACCTTCAATCATTTCTTCATCTTTAACAGTCTGATTCATCTGAAATGCCCATTGGCTTGGTGGTGGTTTCTGGGAGACCAGCTACTAAATGTTTATGCTGAGGGGCTAATGGCAGAAGGTGTAACATCTCCCAGGACTTCAAATTCCAAAAAAAATAAGAGAGTGAAGAAGAAATAAATTACTAATGGTGAGTTTCCAGTTCAATGGCACTTGAGTATGAAACAGGTTCTTCACTCTTTTCCCATTGCACATATATAGGCCTCAGTCACATGTTGTGGATTTGTACATTTAAGTCCTAATGTTTTTGGAGGGTCTCTCCTGTGTCAGACCCCTGTCTAGGCTCATTTTTTCCATTCAATTATATTAAGCCCCATGAGGCAGATGTTATCATCCTTAATTTACAGAGGAAATAGGCATACTCAGTCAAAATAAATGTCTTCTCCCAAGTTACACAGCTACTGGATGGCAGAATTGGGCTCCACAGCCAGATTTCTGATGCAAACACCAGTGATGATTCTATGTCACTACTAGTATCAGTGGAAATTCAACCCATCTGTACAGATCTGTCCTCAGCACCTTGTGCTCTCTTTCCCCAGATCTCTGCCCTGCCTCAGTGGAGAGACTGACAGGAGTTAAGCTTTACTTGTTTCTGATTCCTAATTCCTGGACCATATACCATGCCCTTGGTGAATGTTTCCTGAGTAAAACAAAGCAAAAAACAAACAAACACACAAAAGACATTAGAATCCAGCTAGCAAACATATATTAGTTTCTTGTGACTGTTTAACAATTTGCCACCAATCTTGTGGCTTAAAACAACAGAAATATATTCCCTCACAGTTCCAAAGACCAGAAATTCAAATCAGTTTCACTGTGACTGAATTAAGCTGTTGGTAGGGCCATGTTCCCTCTAGAAGCTCTTGGAGAGAATCTTCTCATTGCCTCTTACAGCTTCTGGTGGCTCCTAGCGTTCTTTGGCTTAGGGCTTGTCACACCAATCCCTGACTCTGTGGTCATACGCCTCCTTTTCTGTGTGCATTTCAAATCTCCCCCCATTTCCCTCTTATAAGAATACTTGTGATTGCCCTGGAGGCCCATCCAGATTATCCAGGATCATCTCCCCTGTCAACATCCTTAATTATATCTACAAAGACTTTGCTATATAAGGTGACACACACAACTTATGGAAGTAGACATCTTTTTTCAGCTTGCTGTGCACACAGATTCCCCTTTAGGCTGAGGATGCTGGTCCAGTTACTGGTGAGGTCACTGATGACACTGGAGGACAGGTGACTGATGATCTCACTCCTTTCACAGGGACTGACGTGCCACAGGTCAGCAGTCCCTGCCTTTAATAGGAGAAACAGCCCCGCCTCTATGAGAAAAACCCTATTTAGAGTTTATTTTACCACTTGTCAGTGGAGTGGTATGGGACAATGATCTCAGCTCTCCTGGGCCTCAACTCCCTTATCTACAAAATGGGAATAAGAAAAGTACCTATCACCTAGCTTGGTCATGAGGATTACATGACAGGGACCATGAACCTAGAGTAAGTAGACATCTTAGAATGTTGGCTACTAACTTTTATTTATTTATTTATTTTTTTGATAGAGAGAAAGAGCAGGGAGGGGCAGGGGGAGAAGGAGAGAGAGAATCTTAAGCAGACTCCAAGCACAGCACAGAGCCTGATGAGGGGCTTAATCTCATGACCCTAAGTTCATGACCTGAGCAGAAATCAAGAGTTCGATCCTCAACCAACTGAGCCACACAGGCACCCCTACTATTATTGATTTTCTGGTTGGCTAAGTCTCCTGGCAGCTCTATGGGGGAATGTAGGCTTTTCAAAGATTTCCTAATTCATTCCTAATGTCTTACCAGTATCTTTGGCCAGTCAGTGGCCCAGGGGTGAAGGGAAATGAAAGGTCAATGACATTTCCTTTTGTGCTGATATTTGTCGTTTAGTGACTTTGGACATATTCAGACAAATCCAGTTGATCATGCAAGTTGCTTTCCTCCTCACTGGGAGCCAAATAGGTACAAAATAAGGAAGGAAGTCTGCTTTCAAAACTTCTAAGTGACCTTGCAGCAAAATACTGAACTCTGGCATGCTTGAGCAAAGTAGCCAGGAGAGATATGGAGTCTTCTCTTTTGCACCCAGATGATGCAGGATTAATTGTTGCCCCTTGTGGGCTGAAGTTGCGGATTTCTTTTATTAAAAAATATTTTTTTTCTTTTTCTTGTCCATTAAGGACAGGAAAATTGGACAGACCAGATTTTGTCAAAACTAACTGAATAGAAGGTGATGAAAGCCTTCGCTGTTGATATCTAATTTTTTTCTTTAGACACCAACAGCATTTCCCCCTCTCTATTCTTGTCAGAATGGCAAATAAACAGTTTCCTCAGATGTCATTGATATTAGTAAGAGGAAAGGTCTCCGTGCAGACTTGCCTTCATCCTGTACTTACTCAGTCCTTGCTTTCAGAAGCACACTGGACCCCAGAAAATCTGCTGGTCTCCCACTGGTCCCCAGTGCCGCCTTAGGACTCATTGTGTGCTCATTGGCCACCACCTGACACTGCACTTATCTGTGTGTCTGGATGTTTGTGATAGATGGGAATGTCATTCTCCAGGTCTTTCATCATGGGGTTTTAGACCATCTCCCTCCCAGTGAGTGTGGTACTCATTCCTATCCTCAGAATGCTGGACTTGGCCAACAGAGCTGATCTAAACCCAGTGTGCAGCCTGCAAGTGAACTCAGCTGAACTTAGCCAAACCCAGCCAGGAAGAGTCCCACCCTACACAATGTACAGTTCTGTGAGTGAGGAAAAGAAACATTTGCCATGCTAACCCTGATATTTGGGGGTTGTTGCTTATGTGGCCATATATGACTAGCTCGGTCTTCTTTCATTAGATTGTGGTGGCTGTAAGGAGAGAAACTGCACATATTCACCAGGTGCCAGGACTGGTTCAGACACTTCAATAGTCATTAAGTGAAGCACAAAATGGCTTTTATTTTTATTCAGAATCTTCTTTCCTTTAATGAATGCCATGGGACTGTAACAGGTGGTCACAGAAGAGCTGGTAAAATGCGAGCTAGAACTGCATCAAGTGATGGCATGGAATCAGGTACACTTCCTTATGCAACTTCATATTGATCCAGTTGCACAGACCCAGAACTCCCATTTGACCCCGAATCAGAACCATGATACCCATTTCCATTTCCAGCTCTGTCTTTGAAGTGGGGTAAAACTAGGGCCATAGCTTTATAGCTGTAACTGTACAGTGTGTTGGGATTTATGAAAGCTGCAGGAACAAGGTACCAGGTCAAGAAGAGCCACAAGAGACAAAGGGAATGGACTGGTTATTGATGGGCAGTCCAAATTGGGGTTGGGTCGGTGGAAAGAGCTGTAGGTGGAGTGACCATTACAGTGGGCTTAAGAGTAAGGAGGGCCAGTTCTTCCACAGGAGTGGGTGGAATCACCTGGTTCAGGAAGGGGAAAGTGGGCAGGTTCTGTGTGATGCTGCATGAAGGAAGAAGAGACTCAGTTGCATTCTTTGGAGAAGGGAGTTCAAAATTTTCATGAGGAGTAACAAAGGAGGCAGTGTCCCATGCTCAAAACTCAGAAGCCCAGCAGGACACCAGAGTTGCCAGTAGAAGCCCAGGAAGTGGCCTGGGTAAATCCTGTGAGGGTCAATAGTAGGGTGTGGCTCAAAGGACACCATAAGCTCCAGGATGGTGTGGACCACAGTCAGCCATGGCACTTGCATAACCTCACTGTTGTTTCTTAATGGCCCCAAAGGGGATAGGACAGCATACCTGAGTAAGCAGGTCAGGCCCAGGGGAGGAGGGATCATCTCAGTCCAGGGTGCCTGGGGATCCTGTGTTTGTGGAGCTCTGAACCTTGACATCTATGAATGGGCTTTTGTTTGTGCTAATTTTTTTTCTTTAGACACCAACAGCATTTCCCCCTCTCTATTCCCTCCCTAGGACCCTCCCACTCCCTCCTTCTGCCCTCTCTCGGTGTTCTTAATAACACTTGTCATACTTAATCACTTTACAATGATCCATCATCACCCCAGACACTAACCCTGCGAGGGTCACAATTTTAGTCACTATTGCAGCCCTGGAGCCTATATGCTGCCTGATTCAAGGCAAACTCTTGAAAACGTTGATACAGAAAAAAAGAATGAATGGAGAAGAAAGGAAAATCAAAACAAGGTACAAAAACTCAGGATCACAGCTGTGTTTCTGGTTAGTGACCTTGTTCATACCTTCCTCCTCCTGCTACCCCGAAGGCACAGTGATGGAATGACAAGACCTAGATCTGAGCCAGGGGCTGCATTCCACCACTACCTCTTCCTGTATTGGTCTAATCCAGCAGAGATTTGGTGTTTACATTTTTGAAATAAGAAGCAATCACAACTTTATACAATAATAAATAAAATAATAGATTAAAATTCAGTGTTAGTCATATGGTCAGAGATAAATAAATGCTAGCTGTTTTTTCCTTCCTCTTGGACTTATTCAGGACTTGATTTTTGCTTTCAGGAACAGGATTCAACTTTAACCAAACTTTAAAAGCAGGGGAGTTGTTTTTTGTTGTTGTTTTTTTGTTTGTTTGTTTTTAAGATTTTATTTATTTATTTATTTGTGGGGGAAGGGGCAGAAGGAGAGGGAGACAGAGGAATTCAAGCTGGTTCTATGGTGAGTGAGAGGCTCGATCTCATGACCCTGAGATCATGACCAGAGCTGAAACCAAGAGCTAGATGCTTAACTGGCTGAGTCACCCAGACAACACCCCTACCCTGCTTCTTTTGTCCTTTGTTTAAGATTTTATTTACATCAGGGGAGATTTATAAGTAGGATCATGGAGACCAAGGAGCCATTGGAAAGCCATATACAGGAGGGCCAGCTTAGGGCTTGAGCAGAGAGGTTCCTAGGCTTCACTGGAACATTGACTTTAGCCTCTGTTTGGTCTATTATGACCAAGGGTTTGGGGTCTGGAAGAAAGAACATAGAGGCCA
Organism: Taxidea taxus jeffersonii; assembly: GCA_003697995.1. Lineage (NCBI taxonomy): Eukaryota > Metazoa > Chordata > Mammalia > Carnivora > Mustelidae > Taxidea > Taxidea taxus. The sequence continues at coordinate 28,364 of ML108111.1, read as the reverse complement.
AAAGCCCATTCCGAGAGGAGGTGATGGTCATAGTCAAGGGGCAAAGACAGGATATGGACAGATAGTGTCAACGTTTCAATTATGTATACCCTTTCATGTCATACCTCCATGAGGTGAGTTCCTAAAACCAGCTAGTGACATTAGTTCTTTTTCCCAGCACTGTTTTATACTTTTTTTCAGGCACTTACACCAATACTTACAAGTTTGCAACATGTAATATACATCTGTTGTGCCTCCCCCAACTCTGCATCTCTTAATGCAGGGGCTTTGCTTGATTACCCCCTTATAGCTCTACAATAAGCAAGTGACCAGGACATTATAAGTATTACATCTCTGTGTGCTTATAATTGCTATATGCAGACAGGAACAGGAGAGTAAATATTCCAAGATGTATGAAATGAGGGGCACCTGGGTGGCTCAGTCAGTTAACCATCCAACTCTTGATTTTGGCTCAGGGCATGATCTCAGGGTGAAGGGACTGAGCCCTGAGTCAGGCTCTGCGCTGAGTATGGATCCTGCTTGGGATTCTTTCTTTCCCTCTTCCTCTGCCCCTCTCCCCACCACACTTCCTCTCTTTCTAAAATAAAATAAATAAACAAACAAACATATTTCTAAAAAAGGTGTATAAAGGGTTGCCCAGGTGGCTCAGTCAGTTAAGCATCTGCCTTTGGCTCTGGTGACGATCCCAGGTTCCAAGGATCAAGCCTTGCATCAGGTGCCCTGCTCAGCAAGGAGCCTGCTCTCCCTCTGCCTGCCACTCCCCCTGCTTGTGCCTCCTCTGTCTCTGACAAATTTAAAAAAAAATCTTTAAAAAATTTTAAAAAATGTATGAAATGAAGCCTTAACCCTTGATGCCTCACTCCTTTGATTATTGGAGCCCCTGGAATTGAAGGTGATTCATTCATTTAGGCTCTTGTTGTATATCTACTATGCCCAGATACTGTGTTAGGTTAGAATCCAGTTTCCTTGATCTGCAGACAATAGCAGAGGCTCAAAGAGGTTATTTTTAGGAGACAGATCCCCTTCCAACCTATCTGACATGGGAGTTGAATATAAATTTTATTTCTATTTCCCCCAGTAACTTAATAAGTATTTCTTACTTCAGTATAGTACTAGTAATAGAAGAACTTAGTTTGGTCAAGCCCTAAAGGGACAATTCATTCCTTACATTTTGCTCTGGCCTTTAGATCAATCATATTTTCTCATTTCAAGTTGTTCAATTGTATTATTTTCCAAGAGCTTAGCCAAATACACAAAAATTTCTGGTTTGGTAATTGAATGCCAGAAACTGAGAAGTCCTAGAAATTTTATTTTAGGAGACTTTGGATGGCAGATTTTTCTGAGGGGCTATCATTTGACAATAAATGAATATTTCATTGGATCTGTTGGAAATGTTTTTCTTTGAAAGCTAATTCATGGGTTTAGTCTCTTGCTGGTTTCCTCCCCATTTCAGAGTCCAGAAGTTATGTTGGATTCAGCTTTTTCATTCCTGGAAAGAACTCTCTAAATTATAAAGCCAAGGCACAATTTCTTTTACTTAATGAAAAAAACAAACAAACTATGGTTTTTATCTACATTTTTGCTACTAATGAGAATCAATAAGAATGAACCAAATACTGACAAACTGACAGGATGTTTTATGTTGAAGTTATTCTGTCCCTATTTAAGCAACTTACCTCTCACAGAACATGAAATGTGCACGCCTGCTTATTTCTGATCAGGTAAATTGCAGACAGCATTTATTCTGTGATTTGTAAGCCTGAAGCCTTTGAACCAGACAATCAAGTATAGAATGTGTCCTAGCACCATATAACCTTCTCCCATTATTCCCTCCCCCATATCCTGAGGCAGAAGCACACAGTATTACTACATATGTGATAGACAATATAAGTGACTGCTTTGAGTGTGGAGGAATAGATGAAGACCCAATTGAGCACCAAACACTTAGAATATTCTACAATCAGAAACGGGTGGGTCAAGGGGCACCTGGGTGGCTCAGTGGGTTAGAGCCCCTGCCTTCAGCTCAGGTCATGATCCTGGGACCCTGGGATCCAGTCCCGAATTGGGCTCTCTGCTCAGCAGGGAGCCTGCTTCCTCCTTTCTCTCTGCCTGCTTCTCTGCCTACTTGTAATCTCCGTCAAATAAATAAATAAAATATTAAAAAAAAAAGAACTGGGTAAGTCAAAATTGGACACCCCTTGATAGATGCAAGAACTCACATTGCTTCTGGAATATTCTTGCCAATGATGCATAGTTTAAATCTAATACCAAGGAAATAGCAAACAAACCCAAACCGGGGATTATTCTACTATATAACTGAGGCCAGCCCTCTGCAAAAGTACAAATCAAGGAAGACGAAGGGGATGTCAGATGGAAGACAGCTCACAGTACGAGGAAGCTAAAGCAGCCCATGATTCCACTCTAAACCCTTTCGCTACAAAAAAATGTTACTGAGACAACTGGACATATTCCTTGGGTGGGGGGGGGGTCTCGAGATAAAAAAAGTCTATCATGTCAATGTGATTTCCTGAGTTTGGTGATTGTTTTGTGGCTCTAAGAGTAGTGGACATGGATAAGGTGTCTGATCTATAACTTACACTCTAATGGTTCAGGAGAAAAGATTGCAGTTATGTACTTGAAACTTTTCTGGACATTAAAGATTCCTTTTAAATTAAAAAAAAAAAGAGGTTGAGGCATTCTTAAACCACCCTACCCACATGATAACTCTTCCTCCCCACCACTTGCCATGGTCGGCACCAATTGATAGACAGGCTACTGATGTCCACTTAGCCTCAGCCCAGCTCTTCTGTCTCTTTAATTAGGCTGGATATAAGCCTTTTACTTGTTGCTACTAATTCATATCTAAATGTTTTTCCTTAAACAACCTAGTTATTTTTGTCACTGGAGAGAGAGCCTGTACCTTCAGGCACAGAAGCAGTATTAGCCACCCAAAATCAGCAGCCCAAAATCAGCCTCAGGCCTTCCCCTCATGGGCCAGCACACTCACCATTAGGGTCTTCCTGCATTTCTCCTGTGGGACAGACCCTTAGCACTCATCATGGGCAAGGCTTTCCTTCCCCATGGCCCTGGGAGCTGCACTCTTGTGCTAAGCACAAAAAGAGCATTCTCAAGCCTTTCAGTAAACCAAGAGGGTGTTAATGGAAAAAGAGAGGTTTGAGAGAGAGCAAAAGAGAAAAGAGAAATGAAATATATTTTGGTTACTTTTCCTTTTGGCTAGTTGTAATGGGAGTCTGTGCTGTGAGTGGCTCAGAGAGAGAGGTTCCTGGAAAGGGTGACTTCATGGTTAACAGTCTAAACTTTGGACTTAGGTTTCAGCATAAACACAGGTCCAGGGAATAACAATCACCCTTCATCCCATGGGGTGGACCTCATCAGTGCACAATGAAAGAAGACTTTATACTTAGTTCTAAATGCTAGACATCAGTGCTGCAAAAGTGGGCAAAGCAGGAGAGCAAACTCAGGTGTGCCTGCCAAGGACCCAGTGTGTCACATTATTATAAACTCCAGAAATGACCAAACAAGCAAATAGCAATACACTTTGGGAAACAAAAGGCATATATGGATCTGTTCTGTAGTTACATAAAAACTGGTTTTTAAAATAAATGTGGAAAAAATAAATAATATAAAATATGTGGAAATGAAGAGGCAGACTAAAAGCCCCTTCTCAGAGACAATGTTCTCCCAAGTCGGTGCACACCCTCAAGGAAAATCTCAAGACAACCCTTTTCTTGAAAAGCTCCAGTATATCTGAGTCAGGCTGCAGAAAATTCAAGGAATATATTGGATACCATAGGGATGCAGGTGGTGGGGCCAAGGGAGAAAACTTGCAACTGTGCCATCTTTGCAAGAAGCATGTTCTTCTTGGGCCGAGGGAGAAGTAAGTATGACCAGGGAGGCCTCTGAATGTTGCCAGTGATTGGTCAGCTGAAAAGAAAGAAAGAGAAATGCATGGCCTACAGGGCTTCAGAATGAGCTTGGAGATCTTTACTTGCCTAGCCGGACTAGAGATGACAAAGGAGACCATTCAGAGCAAGAAACTAAAATGGAGTTTCCTCCTTCCACACAGGTGGCTGGGGGTTGCCAGGCAGCATCATGGCCAGCAGCAGGGGCACACTTGTGTCCTGAAGGAGAGTTGGGGGTGGGGGAACACAACCCAGCACCCACCATCATGAAAAATGTGACCAAAGAAAGCCCATTTTTATTTTTTTAATTTTTTTAAAGATTTTATTTATTTATTTGACAAAGAGAGATCACAAGTAGGCAGAGAGGCAGGCAGAGAGAGAGAGGAGGAAGCAGGCTCCCTGCTGAGCAGAAAGCCCAATGCGGAACTCAATCCCAGGACCCTGAGATCATGACCTGAGCCAAAGGCAGCAGCTTAACCCACTGAGCCACCCAGGCGCCCAGAAAGCCCATTTTTAAACAATGACATGAAGTCTTCAACTTTTTGAATCTGAATAAAATATTTATAGACTTATCAGAAGGGGAAGTTGATGCTCCAAAAATATGGTCCCCGTGCAAAGCAACCAAAAAGCTGAAGGGCTGACAAAATTGAGCTGAGTGCAGATCAGGTCTCAAGAGAAATCTGATTGGGGTCTAGATGAGGAGCTCACTGGGCAAAACGGAAGAGTTTGACCAGGTGTTCCAGAAAGGGTGGTCCAGTTGTGCGCACTAGGACCATGTATGCATCACTAAATAGAACAAAGGAGGGAACAATTCTGTGGGTTGGAATCAGTCTGCCTTATCTTCTACTCATAAACAAGATCTCTACTGGGTTGGGAATGATGCCATGGTCTCTGGACACCACTGAGTCCTACTGAGAATTGTGGAAAGGCAGTCTGGACTCCAAAATGCTTTCATCTACATAATGCCTTGCGATGTGTATTCTTTAAAAGAACAGGGCAGAAATGCCACACAAAAAACAAGGGGGCCAATTAGGGTAAAATCTGGCTTTGTGTAAGTTTTATACATAAAGGGAGAATAAAATAAAAAGCCAAGGCAGTTTATGAGCTGTCCAGCAGCTGTAGCTCACTTTGATGAGCCAAGAAAAGAATTTAAGGAATATGAACCAGTTATTAGAGGAAAACACTGCATCAGCTTTAGTTAGCAAGAATGAAAAGTTGGCTAAAAAACAGAGGGGAAAAAAATTAAAATGGACCCTCATTAGTGCTTGGATCAAGTTTGTAGCATTCAAAGGTCTTTTGAGACCTACAGGAAAAAAAAAACTGAAAAATAAATAGAAAAGGGGAGGAACATGATCCAATTGAGATCATGCTTATAGAGATGATTTACAATGATTTAAATGTACACTCTATAAAAAGAAGGTCTGAAGATGATTCAAAAAATATCTTTGGAAAATAAAATAAAAATGAAAATAAAATATCTTTGGTGTGTGCTTGGAGGTAAAGTACAGAAAGACTGTACCACTGTCACAATTTCAGGAAAAATGGAGTTTTCTTTCATGGCTCCAAGTAAGTTTATTAATATCCATCAGCCAGACTCAAAGGACACAGATATGACAGCACAAAAATAATCTTGAAATATGTGAAGGGAAAAGGAAGGTATATTAGTTAAGATATAGGTCTGGTTGCTTTAAAGGAGAGTGAGTGTTAGAGGAGCTTAGATAAAATAGAAGTTTACTCCTTTCTCATATATAGGTCGTCATGTGTATAGGTGGTTCAGTGGAGTAGAATGACTTTGATTCCCAAATCTACTTCCCAAAGTGTCTCACTCCACAGGCCTCGAGGTGGTACCTGCACTTGTCCAGCATTGCCTGGTTTGCATTCAAGCCTGTGGGAGGGAAAGGAGAACATGCAAGGCAAGCAGCTTCCTTTGAAGGATGAGGCTTAGAAGAACATAGCCAGAACATAATCTCATGACGACATTTAGCTGCAAGAGAGCTGGGAAAGGTCTGTGGGTGGGGGAGGGGAGGAGGTGAGGAGGTGAATAAGAGGAGGTGAGTGAGAATGAATATGGGCAGACAAGTTGCAGTCTCAAATGCAAATAGTATAAAATTTAATTGCTGAGAGCATGCTCTACTGAAGTATCTATGTATGCCAGCAAATGACTCTCTGGTCCATATAGTGTTTGTGATTATGAGGGATCTTTATTAATCAAGTGAGACCATCTGGCTTTCCAACTTGAAAACACTTTGTGTATTCTTAAGAAATAATGATGATTTCTATTAGAAACAGTAAGTCATTCAAATGGCATTTTCAGCAATTTTGTTTGAGTCAGAGAGGCTTATGTGTAAGGAGAGCACAAATCCAGGAAGCTTTCTCAAACTGTTTTGAGTATGTCCTGTGAAATGATTTTGGAAACCAGATGCATAACATCCTCCTCTTGACAGTTTCACAGACTGTGTTGCACATGGAAGTCTCACAAGCCCTTCGGGAAAGATTCTGCTTCACTTTCTAAACCCAACATATGTCAAACTTACTTGATCACTGAACCCCTTATTATAATGACCTTTTTACTTTTCTATGCCATTAGTGCTTCATGGGGCACATTTTAAGAAACACTTTCTAGCACAGTAGAAATAAGCAATGGTAAGAAACAAGCAATGTGGTAATAAGCAGACAATATACACAGTGTTTAATTTATTGCCTATCACAAAGACAATGAAATGACCAGGAATAAGAATGGGCTGTCTGATTGTGAGACCCAGAGCACCGGGCTCCTTGGGTCTCAGCTTTCTTGTCGTGATAAGAGAGAATTTGGCTAGATTATATCTAATACTAGGGATTAGAGAACACGTCCCTTCTTTCCCCAATACTGTGTGCTGATAGGATCATGATTTTAGCAAGAATAGTTTCTTGGAGACAAGGACTAAATCTGTCTTTCATTGTAACCCAGCAACTTCCCTGGGCAGGCTCCAAGTGAGAGGGTGAACAAAGGCCTGGAGAGAATCCTAAGAGAACAGGTGACCTGGCCACCCTTTGGGAAATGATGGATGACAGACACCCATGGACGAAGCTACCAAGTTAAGAAATTCCAGTTGACTTTGTCACTTAGCTAGAAAGTGACAGGAAAGGGTGAGGAACACAGGCACCTCCCCCAGTTCCCTGCTTACTCACCACATCCTAGCTTCTCACACAGCGTGGGGTCCAGCTATGTCTTGGATGCAGAGCAGGGCCAGGACACAAAGGCTATACATCAAAATATTTGCAAATGCCAAACTTTTTTTTCCCCTTTGCTCTTTGGAGCAGAATCCAGCTCTGATGAGAAATCTTTATCCTGTCATGGGAAAATGCTCATTAGAATGTTAAAAGGAAAAGCAAGATTCGAATCTGTGGACGGTGCATACCATTTCAAGTCTATAAAAAACAAAGCACATCAAAGCAATTTTGTGTAGATATAGTCATGAGAAAACTGGAAGGAAATATACTAAAATGCTAATAATTCTTATCCCTGGAAGTCGGGTTATGAGTGACTTTCAGTATTGTCATCACTGTTTCATGAGTAAACTGACCATACCAATGCATGCTTATCATTGAAGTCATTTTCACATATAATTTTCCCCTCAAACCTGATGGCCCTGGGCCCCCAGGGGAAGTCTTTACAGCCCACTTGGCTGTCACCTGTCATCAGCTGCAAACTGCCTCTAGCAAGAGGGCTCTCTGCTGCTGAGCCATGCTGAAGATGCTGACAGCCGGAAGGCCCTGCTGACCACGTTCCCACTGTCTTTCCTGGAAGGGATCTGGGAGCCTCTGTATCAGTCGCAATGCTTGGGGACCCAAAGCTCCCAAGGCCAGCCCCACCACACATGCAGCAGAGCTGCACTAGTGTCTTCTGCCCCCTTCCAGGGTAACAGATAAGCCGCAAGGCCAGAGGTTGCAAATAGAGGCACATCCTGTCCCTTGCTAGAGAGCTTGCTTTGCACCATACAGAAATGACGTCCCTGTACTTAGATTTCCAAGTAACAGCAAGCAGAGGTGCTAACGCTAACCGACTTTAGAGGTGTCTTTTGTGGAACTGGAAGAGTATTTGTCTGAAGGCCACTTGAATGTTCACACTTAAAACATGCCTTGGTGTTTTGGCTTCATATCAGGCAGGGAATAGCAGGAGCATTCTTCCCAGGAGTCTCTTAACTAAATAAATAAGGAAGGAAGAGGAACAGTTGCTATCACTTTATGTTTCAGTGGAAGAGTAAGAACACCCTGAAGTTAATCAAGGAGGGCTCTGTGTGTGTGTGTGTGTGTGTGTGTGTGTGTGTGTGTGTGGTGCCTGTGCTCCACGAGGTCTTTTGTTGTAAACAAAGGCCAAAATAAAGCTATAAAATATGTGGCATGCTTCAAACGTTTACCTTCAATAACATTTTAACATACATTGAATTTTTTATGGGGACTGTAAGTGGCATCATTTGGAGATCATATAAAAAGTCTAAAACATGCAGCCTGCAGGACCAGACAGGCGGGTGTCCTGCAGATCTCCCTTGGAGCCGTTGTCACCCTGGACGAGGCCCATGCGCTGGTGAAGAAAGAGACCCTGTGAGCTCCGGGCTGCTGGAATCAGATGGCAACCAGAGCACAGTCACATTTCTGGGAGAGTTCTCAGGGAATCTGAGTCTGGGCATGTTGGTGGGGTGCTTCCCACACTGGGCTGACCCACATCTGCTCAGAGGGAAGAGAGCATACTAGATGGCATGATACGGACAACGTGAGCTTGACAGCACTGATCTCTTGAGCCTGGAATTTTCCCTTTCGGCATGGGTAGATCCTAGTGCCAACCCTCCCACAGTACCAGAGCCAGAGGCCCACTGGCTGCAGACAGCCTGGGAGCCCCGAGCATGGGAGGAAGCTTTCCCGAATCCCCAAGCGTGAGATTCAATTAGCCTTATTGGAGTTACAGACCACAGCAGTGGTTCTGCTTTTGCTGTGTGGCCCCTGCTTGCCATTCTTTCTGGGGCCGTGAGGTCGCCCATCAAGCTCATGGCAAAAACTCAGATCTTCCCGGGGGGGATGAGCTTGGGCAGAGCCACAGGACATGCTAACTGTGGAGCCTGGCATCCGGGAGCCAGTCCTGCCAGGAGGGGACAGCCTCAGAAGGAATCTGCTTGTAGGGTGTCTGCTGGCTGAGAGGAGAAACCTGCATGTAGGTGGGAGTTTGCAGACACCAGGGAAGGGCTGGGCCAGGTGGTATCTGGGAGACCCTGACTGACAAGAGCAGGCCCAGGCCCAGCAGCTAAGCAGGGGAATGTGCAAAGTGGGCAGAGAAACGATTATGAACACACTTGCAAGACTGTAAACTTCTCAGCTCGCCTATCTCATGGCCTGCACACTCTAGGCAATTACTGGCCCTCGGCATGGGCAGACTGTTTTTAAACTTTCATCACAGGCAAATCCTCACTCCCTTAGCCCAAAGCAGCTGCCCAGTTTAGCATGTGTCTTATCTAAATCTCAGGATGCTAGTTTTGTTTTCATAGACGAATAGGAACAGTATTTTTGGCAGTTCTGCTAATTCATCTTTGTTAAAGTACAGGCAGCCATCCCCGCCCCTGCCGCTTTCCCAGAGAATTCTTCCCTTCTCTCTTGTGCCCCTTTGGTGAGGTCCTTAAGTGTGAGGCCTTGTGTCAAACAGCAAGACAGGGATCCCAGAGCCTGGCTACCCATCCCACAGGGAACATTCTGAATGATCATGGAGGATATATTTTTCACCTGGTGAAACTGAGGCCCCCAGTATGATGGGTTGGACAATCCCAGGGGAGCCCAGGTCTGGAAGCATCATATGGTCAGAACCCCTGTATCCTGGGGGCTCAGGTCATCATCAGACCCCCTCAGAGCCCTCCCTTAAGTGAAATAAGTCAATCCGAGAAAGACAATTATCATATGATCTCCCTGATATGAGGAACTTGAGAGGCAACGTGGGGGACTTAGGGGGTAGGGAAGGAAAAAATGAAACAAGCTGGGATCGGGAGGGAAACAAACCATAAGAGACTCTTGATCTCACAAAACTAACTGAGGGTTGCTGGGGGGTGGGTAGGAAGAGGGTGGTTGGGTTGTGGACATTGGGGAGGGTATGTGCTATGGTGAGTGCTGTGAAGTGTGTAAACCTGGTGATTCACAGACCTGCACCCCTGGGGCTAATAATACATTATATGTCAATAAAAAATAAAAATTAAAAAAATATAACGTGGCTTTTTCAACAATCAAGGGATCCTGTACAATCTGGTTTGCATTGCTTTGAGGGGGTTGGCGAAGTAAGTGGACACAAACATGAGTCGCCGGGATTTTTTTTATGTAAGCCTCAGAGTTGGGGTCAGCTGCAGCCCAAGTGTGAGCTCATCCATTTTCCCTCCCCCAAGCCATGCCGTCTTCCCCTCCGCCCAGCTGCCTCTTCAAATAAACCCATACAACACAGCTCAGGTCCACAAAAGTGTGTGGAGCACACTCCCTTGCTGAGCTGGGCTGTGCTGAACAGCATCTGTCCTGGACACGGTGGTGTGGCTAACCTTCAGTTCCTAGCTCCAGGCACGTCCTCCTGCCAGGGGACCCTAAAAGCATTTCAATGTAGCTCCTTTCCCCCAGGGCTTGGCTTTCTGATGCAGGGAAGGGAGAGGTGAGTCAGGTAAACTGCTGCGTGTGCTGATACCTCTGCCCTCCTTACAAGGGCCATCTTGGATCAACCCCTGCACTGTCTCCCATGGAACCAGGACGTGGCCTCAGGCTCTGAGCAGCCATTGCCAATCCTTTGGAGCAGATGCCCCTGCAGAATGAGTGAGCTTGAGAAGGTCCTAAAGAGACTGGAATGGGTGACCTTGATTTGGGTCCACTCAGAGGCACCCTGGAGGCAATTGTAATTCTGCTCTTTTCTCTCCTTTATTGGGAAAACTAGGCCTTAGGGTATAAGGAGAATATGTGTTTGAAGAACCAAATTACTTGCTTTCTGGGTTTTCCTGTTCAACCTCGAAGCAACATCTTTGTAGGTCAGAAGGAAAAGAAAGCCCTAAGCAGACCCTGTCCCCAGAGGTCACCTGCAGAGACACACCCCCCCCCCCCAACAAAGGCTCAGTGTGTGTCTGCCTGGGTTGTTCTCTGGCCTCTGAAGGGAGCAGGCCACAGGTGATGGGAACCTGCCTCCCTAGAGCAAAGCACACACAATGAGGGTGGGAGTTGGTGGGTGAAGACCGCAGCTTCCTCCCATACCCCCACCGTGGGGCAATGTTAAGGTTTGTTCCCAGCAGGGTGTCTCCTAGGACACAGGTGGGATGGAGCCTCAGCTGCCCATGAATGCCAGCAGCTCATTCACACCTCTTTGTCCTCATCCCTTTCCTCCCTAACTCCCTTCTGACCTTCCCCAAGGCTCTCCAGTCCTCTCCCGAATACCGCCTGTCCCCCATGAGAGCTGCAGGCTACTCTTTAGGAGGAACACAAACTAAGACCAGGGATGATAAGATTCTCCTCCCAATTTCCCCTGGGAAGAGAATTGAGGACAAAGGCAGAGCTCAGACAGAACCAAACAGCACCCGGAGCCTTCCCTGTGATCTCTGAGGGCTAAGCTGATTCTGAGCTAGAGGAGAGCAAGGTGTTTGCCTCCTGAATCACTCCTGAATCTTCTGCCCAAGGCTTCAGAGGGGTTGGGTTGTTGGGCCCCACCCCTGGCAAGCTTGTGCTCCTGGAGGACAACCCTGGGGAAGGAAGAGGACAGCTGCTCTTGGGAAGCACAAGAAGGAGCCAGTCAGCCTGCTTTCTTCTCCTGGACCTCAGTGGCCAGATCACTGGGACTCCGGGTGGGGTTTCTTTTATTCAGATTCTCAGCTCCTCATTCACATCTAAAAAGAATAGTTCTCACAGGAAGGGTGCCCTGGGGGAGTTTTATGTCAAAGCCTTAGACCTGTGGCCCTTGTCTATGAGGACCATGATACAAAACTGACCTGTAGTTGTCTAAAACGTCCCAGCCATGAGATAGAAAGGACGGTAAGGAGCTGTTCCAGGTTCAAGGAGGCCAAAGAGATGGCAGACATGATCCAGGAGGTTCTCTGCCCTGGGGACATTATTGGCACAATTGTTGAAATCTATAAAAGGTCTGTAATTAGCTAATGGGTTTGTATTGGTCTTAATTTGCTGATTTTGATCATTTTTGAAGTGAGGGAATTTTCCTGTTTTCAGGGAACACATGTTGAAGTATTTAGGGGCAATGGGGTGGGTGGAAGAGAGAGACAGAGAGTGAGGGTGAGGGAGAGGGGCTCATGCCCCACTGGAGAAGGGAGGGAGCCCTCACCAAGCACCCTCCACTGAGAGACATTAAAATGGACCCAAGTGCCAGGCAACAGTGGAGTGGTGAGGGCAGGATTTTATTTTTTAAAGCTGCTCATGAATAGGATCCTAGAGTTCAGGGAGATAAATACCTCCTCCTACTCCAACTGGGGTTTCTGGCACAGGGTCCAGTATGTTACAGTTCCCTGCTATCCTGGCAGTCGGGAGGTGTATGTGGGCACAGGGCAGAGAACACTGCATTTTCTTTTCAGCCTCATTAACCTTTACTGAAACCCCAGGCCTGCTAGAGAGAGACACAATGGTTGGCGCCGCCTCAGAGCTCTGTGCCTCTTATCTGGGGCCCACACTGACTCAGCTTGGGGGCAGTTTGCTCATTCCCTTCCCAGAGGCCAACGTCAGAGCAAAGGCAATGAGCAGCTCGGGTCTGGGGAGAACTCCATTCATCCCCACCAAGGCAGTTTACTTTCTGAATGTCCTCAGCTGGGGCTCGAGAGAGAGACGTCAGAGTACAAACAAGCAGCAGGGCTGTGAATTCAGTAAGGAAGCAAGGCCCATTCTTTCCAAGGGCATCCCAGGGAGTGCAGGCACATTTCCCGCAGAGTTTACTGGCCCCTCCCATGTGGCACAGGGACCCCACTGAGGACTCCAGGGACGAAACCCCACAGTGCTCACTCTGAATGAGTTTGACTTCTGGCTTACTCAGACCAGATCAACGAGGGCATCACCACACAAGCCAGTGCCTGGACCCTACCAGAGGGCTGATGGTGATTTGCAATTTGCAATTCCCTCAAAGGAACTGGTTACCCTCCTTGGTAGGTGTAGGTTACTCTTTGTGACAGGGCTCAACATTCTAGGGCATGTTTGTTCTAATTTAGCAATAATCAAAGTAATCCTACTAGGGAGAAGAGTGTGATCCTGCTGACTTCTAGAGATTGGGAAATTCAGTTCTTGCAGATCTGGGAGACAGAGCTGTGGAAAGAGGACATGCTCATCACCTGGAGTCTTGAAAGCCTTAGGGAAGATAGCCCTGTGGGTGGCAGGCCCTGAGTGTCACACTGGACCTCCTAACGTCCCCACACTGTCCATCTCAGCCATTACGGACTGTTTATCACAGGACCAGAGCCTTGACGTTCTGCCTCAGATGGCATCTCTGTAAGACAGGTATAATGCCAGCATAGGCCTGGCAGGGCTGTGAGAATTAGGTACATTCATTCACATGAAGGCCTGGCAGTGGTGCTGACTCCGGGTGAGCTTGGGGTGAGCTGTGTGTAGGCTCTGGTCCTGTTTGCAGGTGCGAGTGCACAGCCAGCACCTTCCCTAGAGGGAGGCAGCTGTTTGAGTCCATCCATGGGAAGCTGTGCATGGATTCTCAAAGGAATAAACTAGCAGGGGCTTCCTTGTCATTTCTGGAGACCAACCACCTGCCTCCAAGCCAGGGACCTCACCCTGTCACACTGGAAGCCGGGTTCTGGAATAATGTGGGGGCCGCTCTCCCTACCTCACCACATGCCAGGGCCCACTCTCTGGGTTTTACACTGGGAAACCTGAGACCTGTGAGCTGCTTCCTGCTAGCCTCTGTCTTTGTGACTCCATGGCTCCCCAAGAATGTGCAGAGATCCCCCCTACAACTGGGAAGCTCTCTGTGAGGCGCTCTCTGCTGCCACCCAGTCTCCTACTTACTGAGTCCCCCCAGGCACTCAGAACTACCCTCATCTTTTCTAACACACCAGAGAGTGTCTGAGAATGTCTGTGAACTGCTTTCCCTCATCTACATGGCAAGCTTCGTTATCCTAGATGCAGCTCACATCCTTTTTCATGGACTACTATGCCTGCTTCCTTAGAGCATCCCTATAATATCGGTGCTAAGTACAGGTAAGATCTTTAAAGTCACCTTAATTCTTGGTCCCTAAGCAGGGAACAATGTCCTGCATAGGTCCTTCATCAACAGTGCATCAACCTTGTCTGACAGGTGACATACTGCTTTCCTCAAATCTCAATGCTCAGAGCTTTATTGTATGGGTGCAGTGCAGGTTAAGAACATCTCCCTTTTGTACTGAGACAACAGACCGTTGCCAGAGCTGATGACAGATCATCTTTGTATAAATCCACTTTAAAACATCTATTCCCATGTATAATTATGAAAAGCACTTGTATCAGCTAAAGGCCCCTTCCCTGGTCCAGGAAAGACATAGCTACCGAACTGGGCAAAGTTTCCCTTAACCTCCAGGTACCTAGTTCTGGTCTGAGCTCTAGCCCCAACCATTGCCCCTTTCTCTTATCTGCTAATTATAGACTGTACTGTCTTCCCCACCTCACCTCAGCATGCACCATGCCTATCCCCTTTTTCCTGGTCTTCCTCCAGGCTTCTTCTCTGCCTGGAAAGCTCCACCCACTTCTAACTTTGTAACCCTGCCCATCCTTTGAGGTTGACTTCCCATGTGCAGTCCACCAATACTGCCGGAGTGAATCCTTAAACCATGACTACTCTTTCCTTCCTTCCTTCCTTCCTCTTCCTTCCCTCCTTCTTTCCTTCCTTCCTCTCTTCTTTCTCCCTTCTTCTTTCTTCTCTTCTCCCCCCGCCCACCTCTTTTCTTCCTCCCCCCCCCTCCTCCCTTCAGAAAATACTTGTGGAGCGCCACCAGGTGGGCCAAGTACATGCTGCACACAGAGAAGCATGGCTGGGGCCCTGTCCTTGTGGAACTTGTGGTTCAACTGGTAATAAAGTCACATCCAGCCAGATGTGAAATACATACATCACATAGAGAAATAGAACAGTGAAAAGTGGTCAGTGGGACGAAGGAAAAGAACCAGGTAAAATGTAATCACAGGACCTGATTTAGTCTGAGGATCAAGGGTTTCCTGGAGGAAGGACAGTTCAAGTTAGGTCCTAGAGGATATGTACTGGTTAAATACTTAAAGAGGAGCAGAGGACTTGAGGAAGGAAGATCCTAGCACATTCATTCAGTCATTTGCTCATTCATTTAATCACATGTCAGTGCTTGCTATATGCCAGCAACATCAGAGGGTCTGTGAGAGGCTGGGGAGAAGGAGCTGGTGAACTTCAAACCAGTGCATGGTGAGGTTGGACTGGCGATCAGATCTCACAGGCCTCACAGGCCAGGTTAAGGCCTGGGGTCTTAATAGGAAGCATAGTAGGAAGACAGTCCATGGTTGTAAAGAGAGGCTTTTCAAGATCAGATTTATATTTTGAAAAATGTTTCCATGAGTTGAGTTTTGGAAGAGCAGACCCTAAAATAGTGAATGTGTACAGGAAGGTTTTCAGGATCTTAGGTCTTAGATTCTAGGATCTGGGGTCAACACCTGAGAAAGGAAGGGACGGGAGGACTCCAGAATTGGATGAAGGAGCTGAGCCTGGTGCCAACCCCATAGGGAGCTCCAGACCTGGAATGGCCCTTCAGAGCTGTCCCACACTGGGGCTTTCATATGCCTATCAGACATCGGATGGAGGCTGTGCCTGCAGGGGCTGTGACTCTGGGTGAAGTGGCTGTCAGCTGATGTGTTTGGAAGGGCCTGACAGCAGCTCCACCAATGATGGTAATAAGTCCTGTACTTTCTCAGGAGAATCTGGCCAGTGCATCCCAGCATCCCCCAGCAGACACTGACATTATAAATATACTAGCCTTGTCTCCTTTTTGACCATTTGTTTATCTGTGGTCACTAAATTCTCATGTGACATTTAATTATTGGTTGGTCTTCCTTCTCCCGCCATTTAACTTTATTTCTCCTTCAGAGTATGGACCAGCTCTTCGGCTGAACTGTGGAATCCAGCCCACTGACCTCCATAACTCCTTGGTGACTGGCACACTATATTTCTGATCAAAGGATCCAGACGACAGTTTGCAAACCCGGCATAACACAGAGCCGCAGCCTTTGGGAATAGCTGCTTGCAATTACTTATCGAATGATGGATGTGGAACAAACCTTCCAGCAGTTTCCTAATAGGTGATTTTTTTTTTTTTTTTTTTTTTTTTTTACAGTATGTTCTCCCTGTAAGCTGAAGAAAAATCTGTTGCAGGATCCTGGGCTGAGCTACCAGGCCCTTAGGTCTCCTCCTGTCTTCCTCCTCCAGCGCCCTGGCCCAGGCCCCCTCTGGCCCCCTCCCCTTCTCCATGCTTGATGTTGCGCTGGACATCAAGGAAAGCCATAAAATCAATGCTGGAAAAATAAAAAGCTTAGAATGACTGTGTACAGTCAGCAGATATGAAGGGATATCAGGACCCCACAGCACAGAATATCCTTTTCTTAGGCAGTTAATTTAGGATAACACTTTCCAGGAAATACCTCTTTTTTGGGTGCTGATAAAGACCACCCCCTTGCTCTCACATTTGCTTCAATAGCCATTACCTGGGGATTTATAGTTCTTTGTGCACGCCATGACAAAAGCACTCTTCCATATTGTCGCTTTCTAGTCATTTATTTTTGTCTCTCTTAAACTGAGAGCTTGCCTTCCCTTGACCTGTTCTGGGACCCAGCACATGACCAGGAAACAAGTCCTCAACACAGCAAGGTCCAGAGTGACTCCCTAGGGAGGGTAATGCTCACCCCTATGAGTCCAGTGTTCAATGGTTGTTCTCAGGGCCCATGACTCTGAGGGATGGTTCTATAAGGGCATTTGGGATAGGAGACTGTAGCAGAGGGGGACAGTTTCTGCCCATGTACTCCTGGCTCTCATTGTTTCTACACTTGTGGATGGCTTCCTGCCCTAAGAACCAGACTCTCTTTATGAGGGGTAGGCCAGCGGACCAGGAGTTAATGTCCTTGGGGAAGGTCCTCAATCAATTACAGGTGGGAATCATGGTTAAATACTAAGGTTCTCTGTCCCTCAAGGGGGACGATTCTGGGGCACGTTTTGAATTCTTCACCCTAGACCCCACGTGGGATTAAATTCTAGTTGACCATGATGGAGACTCATTTGACACCTACCCTCTATTATCTTCCCTGTCCCTTCCCCACCCCCTGCTGCTGCTTTCTGGGATCAACTCCCAGACAAACCAGAATCTGCTGCTGGGGTAGCCCAGCCCAAGATAGAGGGCTTTTTTGCATGGTATAGAAATAATGATCTGAATTTGTGCCGAAGACTAGAGGGCTCCGTGCTCATCCCACCCATCTGCCATCCACAGATGCCCATTTCGTGAACTGTCGCTTCGTCCCTCCAGACTATTACTCTGCCTTCCACAGAGAAAACATATAAAATCCACCCTCTGTTTTGACACCTATTTGCACCATGTTATTCCATAACTTGTAAATTGCAGGTGGGCGGACGTCATTCCCACCTCAAATCTGTACCAAATGCACCTTTGGGCTATTGGGTACATGCGCCTATATAAAATCCGATAACATACACTGTTCCTGTATCAAGAAACAACATAATTATGTACCGAATTCCATGGTTTAAAACATTTATAATGTTGTCTGAAGAAAAACAGAATAAGGGACAGGATTTTTTTTTTTTTTTTTGAGCTCAAGAAACGGACTCAATAGGGGAAAGTGTTAAAGTATTCACAAGAAATCCAGCGGTGTCATTCCAGGTTCTGAACCTGAGAACACGCAGTAAATCCTGGGGGCTGCTGAATGATACCTCTTCCTGGGGTGGACTGGATAGACAGGGCATTTCAGGCAGGAGTGAGGGTTGAGAGTCAGCTCCTGGTTCCTATTTTCTGCCCATGTCAGGATTTTCTTGCTCTGTAAATTGAATGTAGATCCTTAGATACTTTGAAAATTAGACCTAGGCAGGAGGTCAAGGCACCAGGGTCATTTAGCTTTGAGAAAAGAAGGCTGATGGGTGATCAAATGACATTTTCCAATAGGAAAAGTCTTATTGTACAGATGGTGACCAGCTGTTCCTTTCATGGAGGCAGGGTAGACATGGGGATTAGGTTTAAACAAAGACTGCTCAGATCGGAGGCTCTGTTGGCACTGGAGGGAGAACCCACGGGGACCTGTAATCTCCTTTCTGAGAGATGTGGGCTAATGAATAAGACTATTAATATCTATCTTTTAGCTTTGTTAATAGAGTGTTCTCTGAGACAGACCCTAGCATTTTATGAAAGCTTATTGCAGTATGCTGGGAAATACTTGTTAAACAGAGGGTTTGTACATATGTGCATGTTAAATTCAGGAAATTTGCACGATTGTGAATACTTTTGCATACAAGCAAAGAAACCAGCACTTTCTCCTTTTCTATCTCTGAATTGCACCTGGTTTCCATCTTTGGTGACCCTGTTCACGCTGCTGCTGCCTGTGTGTTTTAATATCTTTATGAGTCCCTCTTTTAAATGAAGACTTTTAAAACAACCAGAGGGCAGGACTTAACAAAGCCAGGCCAAGCCTGTGGGAATCCCTGTGTCCCACTGCGTAGAGAAGTGCTCACAGCTGCTAGATAGTTATTAACAACTTTCATTTTATAATAGCAGCTAGGGAGAAAGCTCACCAAAATTTTAACAAAAGCACATTTGTAACATTTACAACATTTTACCTACTATACACTAGGGTCATTTAAAATTTTGCCCTGATAAAGTAAGCTCAAAAAGGATATGATATGAAATTTATAAAATAAAGTTTATTCTGCAGAACACATTGGACAACAGAGACAAGAACGTTTGGATACACTGTCTCCAGTCACCTCTCCTTGCTCTGTCTGCTGGAAGGGTCAGAGAACAGGCATGCATTATGTGTTTCATTTTGCTATTATGCTTTTTCAACAGCGGTTGAAGACACTGACCCAAGATAATGTGATTTTTTTCAACAAACAGAAAGAAATGGAAGTTAAAAAATTACTTTTACTGCTTAAAAATAAAACTATAAATTGGTATTAGAAGAAAATAAAAACAAAATGTAAAGTTTTAGTGAGTATTAAAAATATTTTTTTAAAAGGGAGGAAAGTGAGCTAGTAGAAGGCAAGGTGAGCCCAGCAACCTCACCTATGATATGATAAAGATATAAAATTTCACTATTTTTTTAGTTTTTTTTAAGATTTAATTTTTTATTTGACAGACAGATCACAAGGAGGTGGAGAGGCAGGCAGAGAGAGGGAGAGGAGGAAGCAGGCTCCCCGCCAAGCAGAGAGCCCGATGTGGGGCTTGATCCCAGGACCCCGGGATCATGACCTGAGCTGAAGGCAGAGGCTTAACCCACTGAGCCACCCAGGTGCCCTTAAAACTTCACTATTTTAAAGAATCAAAACATAATTTTATAGTTCAGTATTTTTCTCACTGGGCTTAGTGCTATTTTTCCCATTCAATAAAAGCATTTTTCTCTTTATTTTTGCCATCATCCAAAACTTCCAAGAATACCGATGAATTTTTTTTTTAAGTTTCTCCTAAAACCTGTGACAAAAAAATTGCTCACAATTCTATGACTGTGTACGTGGATATCTTAGAAGAGTTGGCTGTACTGTCTTCTTTTACCAGCTATGGGGATTTCAAAACAATCCAGCAGTAGAAGAATAACTGAGAAAATCAACTCTCTGAGCTACCATCCATCTGTCTTCTCCCAGCTCAGATTTTGCAAATATCTAGCTTAGAGAATCAATGTGAGCAAGCCAATGTCTTTATGCAATCTACCTGAAAGCAAAAATAGCAAACATGCCAATTAATACTTTGTGAATAATGTTTATTTTGTCTTAACCTTCACTCATGGTTTGCTAGTGCTTATTCTTAGGGCACTCCAGAGCTGGGTTTTCTTATTGATGAAATGCACACAGCAGTCACTGTAGGGCTTTCAGAGAAGGATAAACCATCCTTCTCCAGAAGGCTGAGCCCTTAACACCTCTTTATCACCTCATAGTGTTTCTAGCTGTTTAGTACACAAACCTAAGACTTTATTCTCTGAGCACTGAATGTTAGATATTGTCAGTTTGGAAAAGAAATAAACAAGCGTGAACTTGTAACTTGACTTCCCTAAAAAAATTAAAATACTGTATTCCTTGATCAACACACAACTTACAGGGTCTGAAACACTAGCAAATGATATCCATTCTATTGTGAACATCAAGATCAAGATGGAAGGAGATCAAAATTTTATTCCATGTGATTTAGATCTTTATCAGTTGGATTCTTAAGGTCTCACACCGTAGGTTTTGGTGTTGATAAAGTGGGTGTTTATTCTGACTTGACTCCCTGCTCTGGGGGGGTTGCATTCTGAGAATCAACAGGATTTTGTTTAAACCCCTCTGTTTTACCCACCTTCAGAATGCAAAGAAGGGACGGTTTTTCCTTTCTCTTTGTCCAGCAGCTGTGAGTTTGTCTCTAGGGCTCGTTCAGTTTGCTTTATAGAAGCCACAGACGTACTTGAGACTCATTCTCTTGCCAGACAGAACTGTTAGCACAAAACATGCTATAAATTGGAACATTAATTTTCCTTGAGAAAAGTCAACTAAAATACCAAATCTCCTGATAAGAGATAGGAATAATCTTTAAAAATCTAATAAACAATTTATAAAAGTCAGAAAAACTACATGCAGAGGGCCAGCATTTTGTGTTTAGGAAAAAAATGCCCTGGTCTTGGCAGTGGGGAGACTTCAAAAAGGCTCCCTTTATCCAGAAGGATAAAAAATATGTCTTGCTTTGAAGGCAACAGGATCACCCACTTTTTCAAACCTTCATGAAATGATAGAAAATGGCTTTACAAAAGTAAACTCCAACACATCCTTTATTTACTAAATTACCGATAGACCCATAGAAGGGATTTTGGACAAAGAGCCGTGTCCTGTCATGCATCACCCAGAAACGGAAAATTCTACCTTTTAAGCATATCGCATGGTCTGCTTTGTGAAGCTACTTCAACTAAAATTCTTCTATGTCATGTCAGTAGTTGAAGCTACTTCAACTAAAATTCTTCTATGTCCATGTCAGGGTTCACACATGAAGCACAGGAAAATGTCCGCCTATGTAAGGACATTAGACCTAAGGACCTTTGCTTCTGGCAGTTTATTTGCAACACCCCTTATATAATTAAACTTTTGTATTTGAAAAAGAGCTCCCTTAGAGGAACCCTGACAAGCAACGGTTATTGGGATTCTGAAGTGTAAGATACACAGATGATTGGAAGGTGCTTCCTTTTCTCCAGCACAACCCTCCCATCCTCACTATTCTTTCCTCATATTGTGGCCCTTTTACTTCCTGGCTCTTGTCTGAGCTCCCCTCAGCCCCTTTCTGTTGTCATTCTCCTCCTGCTTCTCTTTCCTTCCCGTTCCACTCCTACCTGGAAGGTAGAAGTCTCCACCTGCTTCTGTGGAGGTCACACATGACACAAGGGAACCATGGGCCTCTTCTCTTGGCACCTACCCGTGGGTCTGGGAGATGGGGTCAGCCCCAGGATCACCACCAGGAGCTTCCGGTGGATTTTATGGTGATTCCAAACTGAGATCTGAACAGTGCTGGATGCCAGAAGATTCCTAAAAAAGAATGTAGGGAGGCTGGCACGATCATTCAATTTAAACTGGTGCTCTTAATAATTCAACCAGGAAAACAGTTTCATAAACCTGGCAAGCCAGAGCCAAGTGGCACACAGAGGAGCTGGTGGA
>RCUC01155485.1:0-27702 GCA_003697995.1 Taxidea taxus jeffersonii | reverse complement strand
AGGACTTACCGATCAGGAAGAGCCCAGACCACGTTTGCCACTTTATGTTGGCACCTCGAGCAATGAGGGACATTTGGATCATCTCCTCTGGAATGAGAGATTTTGCAAAGACCTGGGTTTTGCTAATAATTTTGGAGTCCCACCAATCAGAGTTAGAACAAGGAACACCTCACTATAGAGATTTCGATAAAGGGCCTACCACCCGTGCAGGGTATCTCTGGATGTCTGTCTCCAGTGGATGAGAACACTTTAAACAGTGATGTGAAAAACAAAGTCTCTGTTCTGGCTGAGTCTGAATTATTTTCTATGTGTCACACATTGTAAACAATGATATATTGGTGAGTCAAAAGAGCAAGTCTCCAAATCATGTCCATGGTGAATCCTATTTCTGTGAGGAAAGGCTTACCCATATGCATACATACACAGAGAAGGTCACAGCTTTGATGGATCTATAGTGGTGGGATATAGAAATGTTTAGAATCTCATCATAAAGTCAAAATAGTATAAATCCATCAGAACTTGAAATAAAACTGCCAGGATTCAAAAAATTTGAAATCTAGATGTCTAGGCAAGTATTCATCTATGTTTCTGCTACAGCTGGGGCCCTTTGGCTACCAGTGAGCAATCCTGACCATCTTGGGGTCCACGTGGCTGTGTGCACTGGCCTTATGTGAGGGACTTCAGGGATCTGTTAGACTAAATTTACTCTTGTTTTGCTTTTATTTTCATAGCCTCAAGCAGTGTTAACCAAACTTTCATTAGGCAGTGACACAGAATGGGAAAACCTGTTTCTAAAACCCAGCAACTTTGGAACTAAATCTTGGATGCAATTAAGCATTATGAGGAAGGCCATCATATTTCCTGAAATAATATGAAGTATTAGTTTTAAAGAAACAAATTCATGAAATGAAATAAGAATTCATCAAAGTCATCATACAACCAAGAAAGGATAATGAAAAATTTGAGGGGAAAAAAAATCCAGTTACATGGTTACAGAAAGTACATCACAAAGGTATCCTTCCACTTACAGGCTGGAGATTCATGTGTTCCAAGAGCACATTACATTCCCTTCTACTTTAGATTTAATTCCTGCAAAAGAATCAACATCATAGTTTGCTCTTTTTGAATCAGGTGAGTTCTTTCAGAATCCACCCCTCAAATCAAATGGAATTATACAGATAAAATTTGGAGAATACATTAGAATATTAAATGTAGGGCATTTGGGTTGAAATGATAAGTGGTTTGTATTTTCTTTCTATTTATATTTTTCCTAGCTTTTAAAAATTAATATTCATTGACTGTAAGCAAATAAAGGGAGCCTTGCATAATCTGTTTTTAAGAAAGAACTAGTGCCAGAAGCAGTAGACCATTGAAGCCAGCAGCATCTGCACCCCCTGGAATATTCACTTCATACCAATGTGTCATGGCTTGACACAGCACAGATGTGCCCCAGCACCTTCCTGTTGGAGAGAATCTCATCACTACCAAGAGTAGCTGGCTCCTGAGAATACATGTTTTGATTACGTACATCATGGAATGGGGACAGGAAAAGGAAAGAAGATGGCAGGAAAAGATAACCACTCCCCAATGTCTTTGGGCTGTTTTGAAGCCTAAGAAACTATAAACTGGTATGAGTCTTAAGTCCCAGAATGTTTGAGAAGACATTTGTATTACTTCATCTAAAAGAGAGGTTCCCTTTCTAAGTTTTTGTTTCTTTGTTTGTTTTATCTGAGACAAATCTATAACTAAAGCTTCCACTTCAATGTCGATCTCTAAGGTTATGGTCTGAATTATCTTCCTGTCTGACTTTTTAACAGGTATCCCTGGATGGCTCTCCCATCTGTAAGACCCAATAGAACCAACTGCAAGAACATGTCTAGTTCTATAAAGGAATGAGGTCCTCTAGGGACTTTCTGGGAATGAAGAAGAAATAAGGAGGAAAAATAAACCCTTTAAGAAGCAGGTGTTAGGCATATGATTTTGCGTACACAGCCATTTCTCAAAATATTCTTCACTCATTCTCTTTTTTAATATAAGATTTTTATTAAAATTCAAGTTAGTTAACATATATTGTATCATTAGTTTCAGGGGTAGAATTTAGTGATTCATCACTCATTCTTATCACTAGCTCCAGAGATGAGCAGCTAAACAGACCAGTCAAAGAGCCTTCTACTTCCTCGCCCCAGTGACTGGCTTAGGGATGGATATCTGAACTAGGCCAAAGCAATCAATCACTCCACAGGTCTTTTGCTGAAATTATCTGAAAAGAGATGACCTCTTTTCTCTAGGATCATGGTCTGAGAAGATAATATAATTCCAGAACTGCTCTGAGCCCTGTTAACCTCCTCAGGAAGAGTGAAGAAACACAAAGGAAATGAGAGACAGGTCTCTGAACATCATTTGAGCACTCAGTCCAGCCCCCAGGGGCCAGATGCACCCTTGAAATGCTCAGTTGTTGAACACAACTTTCATTTTTGATGAAAGTCATTTTAGTTAACTTTGAATGCTAGAAGGGAATGCTTGCAAATGGGACATTACTGAACCATAGAATAGGTCTAAGTGTGAATTCTACTTAAATAAAAAAGGAAAACTTCTTAGGACTCAGAATAACTCATTCTTCTAGTTTTCAGAATTCTGGGGCTATATATTTGCTACCTGGTTTGACATATGCCAGCTAACACAGACTTCTTGGTTTCTGGACTAGCCAATTTCCTCATCCCATTTTCCAGTGGGAATTCAGATTCAGATTGTTGCTTATAGATCCCATAAGAGCAAGCCCTGTTAATGACCATCTGTAAGGCTGACCTGGAATAGAAAGGCCATGGGCTGAATCAATGAGAGAGGGGTATTCCACCAGGATGGCTTAAGAGGAGCTATAGTCTGTGCTGGGGGAGTGGAACAAGCCCCACTTCTAAAGAGAGAGAGAATCACAGGAATTAGCAAATGACCTATTCAAGTCAGTATCAAGGAGGGAAGCAGAACAGAATTGGGAGGGCTAAATGGACTGAGCAGGACAGTTCAAAATAAAGGCCATCAACAAGTGCTTAGGGAAGCTTATTCTTAGGTGATGGCTGATCAGAACAGTTCTAGAAACTTAAATGGACCACACAGGGGTTTCTAAGAAATATTTGTCACATGGATTTTGGAACAGGGTAATTGTCAAGATCAGGGAAACTGAAGAAGTTGGTGGAGTTCTGAACAAAGCTAGACAGGGGATCAGCAGCCCATGACCCTGACATCAATCACTTCTTGACCAGGCACACTGATTAGAAGGAGGTGAAGATCCAAAAGGCCTTTGGAGAGGAAGATAACGTGGGGATCCTGTCCAACAAGTAGCAACATGCCATGATGGAAACTCATGTGGAGTAGGACCAATCACTGTTGTGTCCATGTGTCAGCATTGCCAGTCCCTAGCTGGGAGACTTTGGGTATGTTTTATCACCCTGCTCCTCTTCAGTTACCCCATTTATAAAACAAGGATAATAATATGAGTCTTGATGGAGGAGTCAAGATGGCGAAGAAGTAGCAGGCTAAGACAACATCAGGCAGCAGGAGATCAGCTAGATAGCCTATCAAACCATTCCGAACACCTACGAATCCAACAGGAGATCGAAGAGAAGAAAAACAACAATTCTAGAAACAGAAAATAAACCACTTTCTAAAAGGTAGGACCAGCGGAGAAGTGAATCCAATGCGATGGGAAGATAGACCCCAGGAGGAGGGGCTGGCTCCTGGCAAGCAGCGGAAAAACGGAGCACAAAATCAGGACTTTTTTTTAAATCAGGACTTTTAAAAGTCTGCTCCAGGGACTGACATCATTCCAGAGGCTAAACTGGGGTGAAGACCTCACGGGGACAGCGTGGACTCAGGTCCCACGGGGTCACAGAAAGGTCGGGGGTGTCTGAGTGTCACAGAGCTCACAGATATTAGAGCGCAAGGAGACAGAGCCAAGGTTTCCTAGAGCCGTGGTCTGTGACATGGGCCGGTGCTCTGTGCGAGGGGTCCCCACAAGATCCGGGGAGAATCCGACCTGGGACAGCTCAGGGATCTACGGGGTTAGGAGACTCCAGGTGGGACTCTGCCAGAGACAGAGATGCTTGGTCATATGCTGGGTGAGCTCAGAGCACTCCCAGAAGCCAGTGAGATGGGACTGATTATGCATGATTTTCTCCAAGTGCGGCTGGAGGCTGGGAAGACGGGAGTGATTAAGCGCTTTTCTCTGAAGGCACACTGAAGACTGGGGCCCCTAGCTCTCGGCTCCTCCGAACCAGAGATTGGGAGGCTGCCATTTTCATTCCCGTCCTCCGGAACTCTACAGAAAGCGACCGGGGAACAAAAGCTCCCAAAAGTGAACCTGAAAGGATTACTTAACCCGGCCCCTGGCAAGGGCGGTGAAATTCCACCTGGGGCAGAGACACTTGAGAATCACTACAACAGGCCCCTCCCCCAGAAGATCAACAAGAAATCCAGCCAAGACCAAGTTCACTTAACAAGGAGAACAGCGGGTTCTTATCTGGACAAAATGACAAGGTGGATAAACTCACCACAAAAAAAAGGACAGGAGGCAGGACTGAAGGCTAGAGACCTAAACAATACAGACATTGGTAATATGTCAGATCTGGAATTCAGGACGACAATTCTCAAGGTTCTAGCCGGGCTTGAAAAAGGCATGGAAGATATTAGAGAAACCCTGTCAGGAGAAATAAAAGCCCTATCTGGAAAATAAAAGAACTAAAATCTAATCAAATTTAAATTAAAAAAAGCTATAATGAGGTGCAATAAAAAATGGAGGCTCTTACTGCTAGGATAAATGAGGCAGAAGAAAGAATTAGTGATATAGAAGACCAAATGACAGAGAATAAAGAAGCTGAGCAAAAGAGAGACAAACAACTACTGGATCACGAGGGGAGAATTTGAGAGATAAGTGATACCATAAGACGAACAACATTAGAATAATTGGGATTCCAGAAGAAGAAGAGAGAGAGAGAGGAGAAGAAGGTATATTGGAGAGAGTTATTGTAGAGAATTTCCCTAATATAGCAAAGGGAACAAGCATCAAAATCCAGGAGGTGCAGAGAATCCCCCTCAAAATCAATAGGAATAGATCCACACCCCGTCATCTAATAGTAAAATTTACAAGTTTTAGTGACAAAGAGAAAATCCTGAAAGCAGCACGGGACAAGAAGTCTGTAACATACAATGGTAAAAATATTAGATTGGCAGCAGACTTATCCACAGAGACCTGGCAGGCCAGAAAGAACTGGCACGATATATTCAGAGCACTAAACGAGAAAAACATGCAGCCAAGAATACTTTATCTAGGTTATCATTGAAAATAGAAGGAGAGATAAAAAGCTTCCAGGATAAACAAAAACTGAAAGAATTTGTAAACCAAACCAGCTCTACAGGAAATATTGAAAGGGGTCCTCTAAGCAAAGAGAGACCCTAAAAGTATTATCAGAAAGGAACAGAGACAATATACAGTAACAGTCACCTTACAGGCAACACAATGGCACTAAATTCATATCTCTCAATAGTTAGCCTGAACATAAATGGGCTAAATGCCCCAATCAAAAGACACAGGGTTTCAGAATGCATAAAAAAACAAAACCCATCCATATGCTGCCTACAAGAAACTCATTTTAGACCTGAAGACACCTCCAGATTGAAAGTGAGGGGGTGGAAAACAATTTACCATGCT
Organism: Taxidea taxus jeffersonii; assembly: GCA_003697995.1. Taxonomy (NCBI): domain Eukaryota; kingdom Metazoa; phylum Chordata; class Mammalia; order Carnivora; family Mustelidae; genus Taxidea; species Taxidea taxus. Next base: position 22,001 of record RCUC01155485.1, on the reverse strand, counting down.
AATGGACATCAGAAGAAAGCTGGGGTGGCAATCCTTATATCAGATCCATTAGATTTTAAGCCAAAGACTATAATAAGAGATGAGGAAGGACACTATATCATACTCAAAGGGTCTGTCCAACAAGAAGATCTAACAATTTTAAATATCTATGCCCCTAACATGGGAGCAGCCAACTATATAAACCAATTAATAACAAAATCAAAGAAACACATTGACAAGAATACAATAATAGTAGGAGACTTTAACACACCCCTCACTGAAATGGACAGATCATCCAAGTAAAAGATCAACAAGGAAATAAAGGTCTTAAATGACACACTGGACCAGATGGATATCACATATATAATCAGAACATTCCATCCCAAAGCAACAGAATACACGTTCTTCTCTAGTGCCCATGGAACATTCTCCAGAATAGATCACATCCTGGGTCATAAATCAGGTCTCAACAGGTATCAAAAGATTGGGATCATTCCCTGCATATTTTCAGACCACAATGCTCTGAAGCTAGAACTCAATCACAAGAGGAAATTTGGAAAGAGCCCAAATACATGGAGACTCAACAGCATCCTTCTAAAGAATGAATGGGTCAACCAGGAAATTAAAGAAGAATTGAAAAAAACCATGGAAACAAATGATAATGAAAACACAACGGTCCAAAATCTGTGGGACACAGCAAAGGCAGTCCTGAGAGGAAAATATATAGCGATACAAGCCTATCTCAAGAAACAGGAAAGGTCTCAAATACACAACCTAACCCTACACCTTAAGGAACTCGAGAGAGAGCAACAAAGAAAGCCTAAACCCAGCAGGAGAAGAGAAATAATAAAGATCAAAGCAGAAATCAATGAAATAGAAACCAAAAAAACAATAGAACAAATCAATGAAACTAGGAGCTGGTTCTTTGAAAGAATTAATAAGATTGATAAACCCCTGGCCAGACTTATCCAAAAGAAAAGAGAAAGGACCCAAATAAATAAAATCATGAATGAAAGAGGAGAGATCACAACTAACATAAGAACATATTATGAGCAACTCTATGCCAACAGATTTGACAATCTGGAAGAAACGGATGCCTTCCTAGAGATATATAAACTGCCAAAACTGAACCAGGAAGAAATAGAAAACCTGAATAGGCCCATAACCATAAGATACCTAGGAATAAACCTAACCAAAGAGGCAAAGAATCTATACTCAGAGAACTATAAAGTACTCATGAAAGAAATTGAGGAAGACACAAAGAAATGGAAAAATGTTCCATGCTCATGGATTGGAAGAATAAATATTGTGAAAATGTCTATGCTACCTAAAGCTATCTACACATTTAATGCAATGCCTATCAAAATCCCATCCAATTTTTTCAAAGAAATGGAACAAATAATCCTAAAATTTATATGGAACCAGAAAAGACCTCGAATAGCCAAAGGAATATTGAAAAAGAAAGCCAAAGTTGGTGGCATCACAATTCCAGACTTCAAGCTCTACTACAAAGCTGTCATCATCAAGACAGTATGGTACTGGCACAAACACAGACACATAGATCAATGGAACAGAATAGAGAGCCCAGAAGTAGACCCTCAACTCTATGGTCAACTAATCTTCGACAAAGCAGGAAAGAATGTCCAGTGGAAAAAAGACAGCCTCTTCAACAAATGGTGTTGGGAAAATTGGACAGCTGCATGCAGAAAAATGAAATTGGACCATTTCCTTAAACCACACACGAAAATAGACTCAAAATGGATGAAGGACCTCAATGTGAGAAAGGAATCCATCAAAATCATTGAGGAGAACACAGGCAGCAACCTCTTCGACCTCAGCCGCAGCAACTTCTTCCTAGGAACAACGCCAACGGCAAGGGAAGCAAGGGAAAAAATGAACTATTGGGACTTCATCAAGATCAAAAGCTTTTGCACAGGAACGGAAACAGTCAACAAAACCGAAAGACAATGACAGAATGGGAGAAGATATTTGCAAACAACATATCAGATAAAGGGCTAGTATCCAAAATCTATAAAGAGCTTAGCAAACTCAACACCCAAAGAACAAATAATCCAATCAAGAAATGGGCAGAGGACATGAACAGACATTTCTGCAAAGAAGACATCCAGATGGCCAACAGACACATGAAAAAGTGCTCCACATCACTGGGCATCAGGGAAATACAAATCAAAACCACAATGAGATAGCACTTCACACCAGTCAGAATGGCTAAAATGAACAAGTCAGGAAATGACAGATGCTGGCGAGGATGTGGAGAAAGGGGAACCCTCCTACACTGTTGGTGGGAATGCAAGCTGGTGCAACCACTCTGGAAAACAGCATGGAGTTTCCTCAAAAAGTTGAAAATAGAGCTACCTTATGACCCAGCAATTGCATTACTGGGTATTTACCCTAAAGATACAAACGTAGTGATCCAAAGGGGCACGTGTACCCGAATGTTTATAGCAGCAATGTCCACAATAGCCAAGTTATGGAAAGAACCTAGACGTCCATCAACAGATGAATGGATAAAGAAGAGGTGGTATATATATACAATGGAATACTATGCAGCCATCAAAAGAAATGAAATCTTACCATTTGCGACGACATGGATGGAACTAGAGCGTATTATGCTTAGCGAAATAAGTCAACTGGAGAAAGACAACTATCACATGATCTCCCTGATATGAGGAAGTGGAGATGCAACGGGGGTGGGGGTTAAGGTGGTAGGAAAAGGAAAAATGAAACAAGATGGGATCGGGAGAGAGACAAACCAAAAGAGACTCTTAATGTCATAAAACAAACTGAGGGGAGTGGTGGGGAGAGGGGTTGGGAGAGGGTGGTGGGGTTACATTATATGTTTAAATAAAAATAGCTTAAATTAAAAAAAGAAAGGAAAACAAAGCAATGATAAAGACCAACACAATTAAAAAAAATATATGAGTCTTGAAGGTCATGGTGAAGTTAGAGATAATGTAAACATAGTACTTAACACAATGCCTTGTATATAATGGGTTCTCAAAATATGGCACTTATTAATATCAGAAACCAAGAAGTCTGTGTTAGCTGGCATAGTCTGGGTCCTCTGAGAAGCAGATGATGAGACAGGATTAAACATGATAGAATTTTATTGGAGAAATGCCCATACAAGAGAGAAAAGAGAGCCAGGTAAGGCTAAGAGGAGAGTCTAAGTGGAGAAATGCAGATAAGTTTAGGTGAAAGTATCATAGGCTATCCACAATCAAGTCAAAAGAGGATTCAGCAAAGGCATCAGCAAGTCCTTGAGATAATGTTGCCTCTCAGAGTAGTGCCTAAGCCTCAATATCTCCACCATGCTCAGCCTTCAGCAAGAGTTAGCCATGGGAGGCACAGCCGGGGCATGAACATGACAGTGGGTTTCAAAGCCCAGCAGGTGGGCTCTCACTGAACTCTATTCTCAGTGGTTGAAGGTCTGGAAGCATATTCTTATGGGCCCCACAGCAGAAAACTCTGAGCCTGATAGAAAAACTGTCACGGTGGAGTCTATTCATTTATATATATTCATATATACATGTATATATGTAAATATGTATGTCTAAGACCAGCATGTATGGAGTGTCTATGTGCCAGATGCTGTGCTAAGTGCAAAAATCAAGGCCAATTTTCTAAACTAACCTATAGGCTACACGATTTTTTTTTTTTTTAGTTGGGTGGTTATGGAAATTCTCATCAGTCTCCTAAAAAAAATGTGGGCTATTCCAAAACCACTAGGATTTGCCTCTGATTTTTTTAGATCCTGTGAAAACCAGTCCTGCTTGGGGAATCCAGATTGTGAGAAACTTTGTTGTATAGGCACTACAGAGTAATACAGAAAGGCAGCTTACATTGTGATACAGTGGTTTTCCAGATTTTCCAGATGGCTCAGGAGTTCCCTAGAAAGTGATTCATCAGCACCCCTGGGAGTTAAGAAGAACCACATTTGGTGGGATTCCAGATCTATCAATATCACACCAACCAGAACAGCTGTCCACTTAGTATTTCATGCCCTGGAATCATGAGTAGGATCCATTTATTTAAAAGAGCATGGCACTTAACAGAATTTTAAAGTCAGCTTGCAATGGAATCAGATTCTCATTCATCTCCACTTCCCCAAATCCTAGTAGAGTACATCCCATACAGAGAAACTTAGTAAATGTTTTGTAATGAACTAGTGTATGAACAAGCGAGTGAATGAATGGAGTTAACCCATGTAAATTCATTCTCAGAATGGCTCTTTTAGGTAGATATTATTGTCCCCATTTTTCTGATCACAACTTGATGTTCTCAGAGCGTACATTGGCTGGTCATTGCTAACAAATTACTAAATGGACCACTGAGATTCAAATCCAGATCATTTGAGCCCAAACCTAGAGACCTTTGTACTGCATCCTTCTGCAGAAACTGTGTGCTCTAGGGCCTTCTTTAAAATCCCCCCTCTAGGGCTCCTGGGTGGCTCAGTGGGTTAAGCTGCTGCCTTCAACTCAGGTCATGATCTCAGGGTCCTGGGATCGAGTCCCGCATCGGGCTCTCTGCTCAGTGGGGAGCCTGCTTCCTCCTCTCTCTCTGCTGCCTCTCTGTCTACCTGTGATCTCTCTCTGTGTCATATAAATAGATAAAATCTTTAAAAAAATAAAATAAAATCCTCCCTCTACTTCTGAAGATTCTATCTGTAGAGAGTCTAAGGTTCTAACATTTCCGGTTTATCATTGTTCTCTTTATGAACTATTGGCAACAGCTACTTTCTATTCCCAGTTGTCCATGAGCTTAAAAAATAGTATGTACTCTGCTTATTTCTGCATCCTTCAGAAGGCTTTCAAATGCTCAGGGACTATATGCTCTCACAGAACAGATGAGTTACAGTCCTGGGACAAGAACTTCATTTTTGTTGGTTCTCTTAAGAATGTACCCCATACCCAGAACAGAATCATCAAACTGTGAGCTGATAATGACAATGTAAGAGACTGCTTAGTGAGTAGGTGTGTTTGTTTGTTTGTTTGTTTGTTTGTTGTGGTTCTTCCAGGAAATAGATCTTCTTAGTACTTGAAATTTTGGATTGTGCCTTTGATATGAAATTTAAGAAATTTCACATGTGAAATTCCTTACACAGATGTAAGGAAAACTTTAAACAACTGGACTAGTTTGGAATATTGAAAATAACAGAAAATAGCTACTCTCTCTGAAGGCCAGATGCTATGCTAGTACTCCATGAGAATTATCTCATTTAATCCTCCAACAGACCTAACAGTAGTTACAATTAATATCATGGTTTTATACATAAGGAAACTGGATCTCAGATGGTAACTTGGCAAAAGAAATACAGCTAAGTTAAGAAGTTGACCAGCAAATTTTAGTGGAGCACAATTAAAACATTAATGCCTGTATTCAGGGCAGGGTTCTGATTAATTCTGGTTATATTTTATATGTAATAAGAAACAGGGAAGTTGTTAGTATATTTTTAAATTTTTCTTGGATTAATTAGATTTTAACTCTTAATAGCAATAAGGATATTAGTCAGTATGTCATATCATTGGATTAAAGGACAGTTTTTAAAGGTTAATCTTGGAAACCTCATTAGAGTCCCTGGCTTCCCAGTTTCTGAAAGCCTTTTCTCAATTAGACCTATCCCATTTGCTGACATGATAAATTATTATAATTTCAGGATCCTGAATTCTCACATTTGCTTCTGTTCTTCTACTAAATCCATGTGATTCTTTGACATCTTTGCAAATATTCTTGAAAAATGTCTGTCTGTAGACTATAATAACAATGGAATACTATGCAGCCATCAAAAGAAATAAAAACTCCATTCCTAAGACACACTGATGGCAGAATATCTCATCTGCAGAGTTTAATTCCTCATTAATGTCTTTTCCAAAACCAGTTATTACTAATGCTTCCTTGAGTTACTCCTAAAAGAGCTCACTGTATTCTTCCCAGTGTGTTAATATATATTTACTTTAGTGTGGCCCTCCATTAGGACTTTAAAAAATTATCGAGGTAAATAAATAATTTTAATTTTTTAAGGTCCTTGCAGAGAAAAGAGCAAGACATCCCATTAGAGATACCTTCAATCCAAGGTACAAGAGGGATTCCTATGGAAGACAACTCCCATTAAAGATGAATGTGTATTTTTAGAATTTACAAAGTACCCAAAGATAACATCTGTTAAAGAGCCAGTAGACTCAGTAAATAGGATAATTCTTATCTAAACAACTCATAATAATGCAGTAATATGAAAGGGACTTTAAAATAAGGAAAGCATGTTTAAATAGTCAAGTAAAAAAATAAAGGAATAAGATAAAGCAGGACTTTTAAAAAAAAATGTCAGGTAGATTTTTTTTTTCTCTTGCTCATTTTTTTTTATTTAAGTTTTTTTATTTAAACATATAATGTAACCCCACCACCCTCTCCCAACCCCTCTCCCCCCCACCCCCCTCAGTTTGTTTTATGACATTAAGAGTCTCTTTTGGTTTGTCTCCCTCCCGATCCCATCTTGTTTCATTTTTTCTTTTCCTACTTAAAATGAACCCCCCAAAAATCTAGAACTGAAGCGTTACAGTAGATAAAATAAAAACTTTTCAATAGTGGACCAGACACAGTCAAAGAGAGAATAAAGAACTTGTGGAATAGATCTGAAGAAATCGACCAGAAAGTAGCACAAAGAGCTGTGGAGATGGAAAATATGAAAGCGAAATTCAGGGCTATGAAATAGAGAAGCACAGGACTGAACAGATATCTAAGACTTCCAGCAATTGGGAAGGAAGAGAATAAAGAAAGAAATGTTGAAAGAAAATTAAGATCTTTTCCAGCTACAACAACAAAAAGAATTGAGTTCTCAGGATAAAACATATATATATATGTATATATATATATATATATACTCTTGAGCAGGATAAATGTAAATAAACCCACTAATCACATACTATTTAAGTGATATAACATCAAGGAAAACTGGGAAATCTTAGATTTGTGACATGGAATGGTCAAGTGACCTTCAAACACACCTATTCAGAAATAACAGATAACAGAAAATATTCAAATCAGCCTGCCAGAGTGCTGAAAGGGAAAAAAAAAAAACTCCCCAAATCCAGCCTTTATTCAAGGTAGGAGTAATATTAATACATTCTCAAATCAAGATGTTCACTGAAAAACTCATAAAAAGGTGTATTCAGTGCATCAGTTATGAATGCTTTCTACTGCAGTTTTAGAAAACTTAACTAACTGTAAATGACACAAACAGGTAATCGTTCTCCTCTAAAAAGACCAGGGGTAAACAGCTATTGATTCACTTATTATTCATTTACTCAGTAAATACTTACTGGGAGCTCACATTATGTCTCCCTGTGTGCCTACCACATGAACTTTACCATCTGTGCTGACCACTTGATTTATAATCGAAACTAACCCCTAACTTTGCGTTCCAATGTCCCTTACCTTGTCTTCCTTTTTCTTTTTTTCATGGCTTCAGTTTCTCCCTTTATTATTACTATGTCTATTGATTTGTGTCTATGTTTGTCTGCTGAATTACAAGCTTGGGGACAGGGATCTTTGTCTACTTTGTTTAGTAATGAAACCCAAATTACTAGAGCAGTGCCTGGCCATAGTAAGTGCTGTGTGTGTGTGCATGCTGCACGCATGCGTGTGTGCGTACACTTGATGTCATATCAGTAATCTTTCTGAGATTCTTTTGGTCTCTCCTTTATGTCCATCAGCTCATGGTGACAAAATGGTGTCTTCAAGCCTAAATATCAGGTCTCCTTTCAAGGTAGGAAAAAAGAAGGAGTCAATGTAGATTCTGCAAATTTCAACTATTTCTCAAGTACAAGGTACAAGGAAGTTTGGGAAATCAACTATTTTAGTTCAGCCTTTTTACTACAGGCAGCCATAAAAAATGGGGTTGAGTTTGGAACCTGGGTGAACAAAGCTATGTCAGACACATTCACTAAGACAGGAGTGGGGCCTAAGAGTAAAGAAATGGCAGAAAATATAATAGAAATATATCTTTTAAAGAAAATAAGAAACAGAGTTTTTTTGTTTGGTATAATATCCCAAAGGTCATTGTTTATCACTAATTGACAGTCTAAAGGAGATGATGAATGGAAAGAAGGAGACTGAGGAAGAACAAAACAGAGCAGACTGCCATCTATGATATCATGGCCTATCTCAGACATCTGGAAAATTGTTTTTCCTCAGACCTCTTTTCTCCCCAAACTTGAATTGACTTGCAGTAGGGCCAAGTCCCTTAATTACCAATAGGCAGAGGAATCCTTCCTCCCACTTCTAGATAAAATTATTTCCTTGGTGTTATCAGCATAATTTTCTTAAAACAAGATAAGAAAAAACTAGCAGTTAAGAAGGAAGACAGGACACCATTTGGGCAGACAGCTGGAGTTGACACCATTCTCCTCTGGGTTGCTCTGACACCATGGGATGTGCTCTGACTTCATTCATAAGTGGAGAGCCTGCAACTGTCCATTGGATTTTATTTTTAATGGTTCTTGGGAAATCTGCTTAGAAGGATATATACCCTACTGTCCTCTCATACACAGGGGATGTAAGGATAGGACTAGTTAATGTCACAGTGAATGAACATGTCACACAAAATGTTACTTTCTTAACAGCACTTACTAAAACTCTGATTGTAAAAGAAAGGAGGTCGGGAGGGAGACAAACCAAAAGAGACTCTTAATGTCATAAAACAAACTGAGGGGGTTGGGGGGAGGGGTGTTGGGAGAGGGTGGTGGAGTTGCATTATATGTTTATATAAAAATAAAAAGAAAATTTAAAATATATATATACAGTTAAAAAAAAAAAGAAAGGAGGTCAAAATGTCCCCTGCCAGGAGGAAAATGTCTTGAATTGATGTTTGGAGACTTTAATTTGGACCCAGCCCCTGCTCAAACCCCTTCTCTGTCTCCACCTCAAAATGTTCTCCCTGACTTAATGCCATGGCTCTGTGACCTGATTTTGACCACACTATATAAGGACATAAAGGGGTCTCGAGGTGGGGCGGGGGAGTGGGAGGGTGAAGAAAAGTTCTATATCTAACTTAGGATGGATCTATTTGAAGGCAAATCACATCAAGACCAAATGCATGGACAAGAGAAACTCACATCAAAGGCAGACTATGAGAAGGTGGAGCCAGGACCCACTTGGACTGCCTGTGAGGCATCAGCCTTGTGGCCAGAGCCACACCCACCTGGCACTGGCAGTTTCTGTTGCCATCACTTTGAAAGAGTGGGTGTGGCTAATTTTTCAACCAGCCCTATTTTTCTTACCCAGTCATTAAATGAGGAGATGCCATGTGGCCTCAGATGATGGATTCTCTTTGAGTAAGAGAAAGTCATCCTCCAGTGGGAATGCCAGGTGCCCTGCCATTCCATGGAGAGTCTGCTCTTTCTCAAAGGTGTTTTTTGGTATCTGGGTCTATCTGCTCCACCATGCTTTCTTTCCAGGCAGAGTTTGCTGCTGTTTTCCTTTCCACGAACACACCCTTCAAAGCAAGGAGAGGAGACATTTATGGCACTTGTGAAAAGGGCAAGACACTGGAACAAGCTAGACCTGATTTAAAGCCTAATTTCTGAGAGTTTTTTCATCCTTGAGGATGATGCCCTCCCACCCTGCAGTGTTACTATGAGAACTAAAGATAATGTATATGGCATTCTCAGCATGGTGCCCTGTAAGGACCAGGTGCTTAGTAAATGATTCCTGTGTATTCTGATGCTTGTTTTACTGAGCTATACTCTTTTCTGATACCTCACCAGCTTTGCACACATGTGTGTGCCCACGCATACACACATACACATGCACACACACACTTGAATGTTCAGGTCCCATTGGGTAGACAAGTTAGGGAAGTACTGTATGTATATCAGCTTTATTGATCCCGAATGGCTGCCAGATCTAATGCTACAGAAAGTGGATTATGGATGAAAATATAGTTCTAAACCATACTCAAGACTGCCAGGCCCTGTGTGAAATATTTGTTTGTTTCATCATAGGGGAGAGAATAATGGGTCAGGTGTCTGTCTTTACAGACTTGTTTCCACCAACACCATGTATGATCTTCATGTCAACATACAGTGTGGTGGTCATCAACAAAGGACTCTGCATGTATCACCTCACCTCCGGGGAAAGGTGTCTGAACACACAGGGCCTTTCCCCACCCCTTTGGCCCTCTCCCCTGGGAAGAAAGAAAAAGTCCCTAAAGTGTGGTATTGAGAGAAACAGCTACAGCTCCATGCCCCACCTCCATTAGCAGGCACTTTACTTCCTGATGTTGGATTTGGGGAGCTTACAGGGAAACACTTTGCCTCTTCCTGAGAGGTAAGTTGTTCAGAGACTCTACCTGGGACAAGGACAGAGGTTAGTGAGGACATTTTTGGCAGCCCATGTGGTTGTAGTCACACCATATTTCTTCAATTCAGCCTTAGGGTAGTAAGACCGATGTTTTGATCCCCACCAGTGTAGCAAATCTGATCCCCACAGCAGGTAGCAAAGGTGAAGTTGAACCCAGTCCCTTTGACTTCAAAGCCTGTGTTTTATCTTCCATACTGTGCTGTCACCCCAGAAAGCAAATGTCCATCCTTGAATTAGCTTCAACCACCAATTTTCTTTTCACAGCACAGGTTGGGAAACTTTACCCTCTTACACTCAGTTTTCACATAAGCAAAATCAAGAGCTTAGACAAAACACCAAGAAAGTTTCTCCAGACCGAAGATTTTTCTTCAGTTCATATCAATCCTCCCTCTGTATCTTCAGTGCTACAATGCCACAGATTTTAAACTTCTGAAAACAGGGCTGCCTGGGTGGCTCAGTCAGCTAAGTGTCTGCCTTCGGCTCAGGTCATGAACCCAGGACCCTGGGACGGAGACCCAGGATGACCCACATTAGGCTTCCTACACTCAGTGGAAAGTCTGCTTCTCCCTTTGCCCCTCCCGCTCCCCCTGTGCTTGTTCTCTCTCTCTCTCTCTCTCAAATAAATAAATAAAATCTTTTTAAAAAAACTCTGAAAACAGAAGAAATTCGGTTGTATAAATTTCTTTATAGTAAAATGTATAAATATATGAATGTATAGGTTATTTTAAAAAATGAAAATAAAAGAAGAGCTAGTCTGGTTGAGGTGACAGGTGAGAACATGTAATCAAATGCTACATCTCTTCAGATTTTGAGACATCTCAGCACAAATCTGGAGCACCCTGAAACCGAACCAGAAATTCACTCACATTTAATGGGAATAACGTGAGCTCTGGGGCCAAAAGACTTAGGTTTGAGTCTCAGCTACTCCATTTATGAGCTGTGTGTGCTGGACAAGTCATCTAATGATCCTGAGCCTTGGATTGCCATCTGTAAATTAGAAGTCTTACTATCCTCATGGTGGCTATGACACAAATTGCTTTGGGAACTGTCAAACCGCACACATGTTAGTCATTAGTATCGATAAGTTAGTATATTATTTTTATCACTGACCATAATTTCCTATAAAAATTACCAGGGAATGTCATCTTAGATATGATATCTTAGAGACTCAAACAAAACTTTGTGGAACATCAACAAGTCGGGCCAATTAGGGTTAAAGGCAATTGGGAGCAAAGAAGCTGATCCTTGGAGTGATGTGGACACAACCTCTCCCTGGAGTTGAGCTGTCAGCAGGGCAGAAGTACACCCACAAGCTCTCAGTTCTCCCTAAAGCTCTCCCCTGCAGTTGTTTAAAACATGTGTTTTCAATGTCATGCAACTTTATGCTGTGATTTGAAAATTTTGCATATGGCAAAGAGCTGAATTTAAAGATGGAATGTTGAGATATTAGTCACTCCTCTTCCTTCTACTGACTTTAGCATATTGGACATAGTTTTCCTAATGAGCTTCTCGGTATCTCTTAGGAAGTACATCTCCTATATGAAACTTACCTTCTCAAAGAGAGCTGATCACTTTCACCTTCCCTATGTCTATTGCAACTTATATTTTCATATCTACAGTGGATTCTCATTTTATCGAGGAACTATTCTCTATAAAGTTACCACAAACACTAATCTGGCAAATACCAAACAATGCCTTTTAGGGCCATTTAAGAGTTAGTTTCTTGCAAACCTGTGGTCACCACATTTTGGTCAACTGATCAATACATAACCTTGTTTCATGTATGTACCTATTTAAAGATACCTTCTCTAATATGTTTTGTTGGTTCATTAACACTGAATTCACAGACAATATAACTGTAATTCATACTTGAACAAAGCTTGCCTAATGTATATTTTTCCAAAAGGCACACCACATCCTAAGTGTTCTTGTACTTGGGAATACTATACATCACTTCAGCATCAAGGACCATTTTAAGTAGCAAAATCACCACAAAAAGGCACAAAAATGCAAAAACCATGGCACAAACAGACAACAGAAAGAACACTTGTTCATGGTATGAGAACTCAAACAAGAAGGCAGAGCAACATTTTGTCCAACCTTAGCTGGCAATGTGTGTTAGGCGACCCAATATTTTCACTGCTCTCTGCAAATCTGGTAATGATGGAAAATGACATGATCTGGGGACTACAAATAAATTTTTGCAAGTAGACACATTTGTAAACATAGAATCCACAAATAATGAGGATTCACTGTAACTCTCTACCATAGAGCTATTGGGAATGAAACTAAGTAAAATTTGTAAAACTTCAAATAGGACTATTTTGCAGAACTGTTCATATATCTGTACTTCTAGCCCAAACTTACTCCCAAGTGCTAAACACATGTTTCCATGTGCTTAGCACAAAGGCAATTCAAGCTCAACAAATACAGAGCTAAATTTACCTGCTTTCTCCCTCAAGCTTGTGTTTTCTCCTTTTATTTTGCAATTTGGATCTCTTCTCTCTAGGAAGCCTCAGTGTCCACAACCATGAAGGTTTTGGATGTCCAGCTTTAAGGGAGATTATTAAAGCATTTTCCTCAACAAGGTGGCTCCCCTGCTTAATAGGACTTGTTACTTCCTGTCAAAGGAAAGAAATTTCTCCTATAGAATAGTTCATACTTCCTGAATCCTTACTCAGAGGGAAGTCCTCTTCTAAGCACTTCACTTCTGTTAGCTTACTTGATCTTAACAAGAACCCCATGAGAAAGGTACAACTCTTATTTTCATTCTATGGATGAAAAAGTTAAGGCATGGAAAGCCTAAGTACTTTGACCGAAGTCTTACGGCAAGTAAGGAGTAGAGCCAGGATTTGAACCGTAGTCATCTAACTACAAAGAATGAACTATTAACCACTCTATTACACCACCTCAATTTTGTTAAATGTAAGTGATTTTGAAAGTCATCTGCCTCAGTGTCTTCAAGGACTTTATGTGGCCTGCAAATAATAATAATGGCCATAATAATGTTAATTTAGGACTTTTCTGGATGAAATTTAGGACTTTCCCTGATTTTGTGATAAATTTTCTTTCCTAATTTAGCATCCTTTGCTCCCCTCGTGGATGTTGCCCTCCTAATCACAAAGATTGTTATCTTTTCTTCACTGCATTTCTACTCTTCTGCCTTTGTGCTTTTATACATGCAGTCCCCTAAACCTAGAATGCTTACACTTCAAGTGTGGAGGATCTAGTCCTGCCCATCTATATGGACAACATATTATAACATTATTAGCAGAAAAGCCCAACACAACAGTCAGAGGTCATGTTTCTTTAGTGGCCAAGGACATAAAAAGCTTTCTGCATGGGATAAATTTTTGAAGCAGAAGGCATTAGACCATATTCATAGTTGGAAAAACAGCATCGCATCTCCTAATAAGGATGTCCATGATGTACACGGCACAGGGTTCTTCCATTCTCACTGGGTGCTGGTTGAAGGGCAAGACTCACTACTCTCCCACCCTTCCTGTTACTGGACCCAGGAAGTATGCCTGCTTTTTAAGAAATGAAAATATGCAAAGTAACCCCAGTGTATCCCTTAGAGTCTTCTGCAAAACTGGTTAGTCTTGCCTATTCTCGGGTATTTGAATAATAGGACAGGCAACCCTGAACTCTGCTTTCTCTCTCTTCACTGTCCTTTTATCTGGGTAGTACTTGCCCTGAATTTGAATTTGTTTGAAGCCCTCATCAAAAACTAATGATGTACTATATGGTGACTAACATAACGTAATACAAAAGAAAGAAGGAAAGAAAGAAAGAGAGAGAGAGAGAGAGAAAGGAAGGAAGGAAGAAAAAGAAAGAAAACCTCCTGACTCCATATCCAGTTCTCCAAAACATATTTTGAAGACAATCTTAAATGCACTTGATCTTACAACAGGACTTTCTTTCTCCAAAGACTCTAAGTCATAAACTTGGAATCAGATGAGAGTTTTCCTTCATGTGAACTCCAAAATAATGCTCTTTATAATATATCCATATTTCATATGTGGGGATGGCAACCATTTCCTGTGTGCTTCACAAGGCACTGCGCTAGAGAAAATTTCAAATACACAATTTCATGTAAACCTCATATCAACCCTAAGAGTATGAAAATTATATTTTCATTTCACAAACAAGGAAGCAGAGGCTTGAGGAAGGCAAAAATACATTCAAGTCTACATAGGTAGCAAACGGCAGAGCCAGAAACTTTACCTATTGCATTAGACATCAATTTTTAAGTAACTATTGGGTCCTAGGTACAGTTTTAAAATACTGAGAATACAATGAAGGCAGAGTCAGGCAAACTATCTGCTATCATGGAAGAGACAAATACTAGTCAAATAACCATAAAATCCAATGTATGGTTGCAAACTGTGGTAAGTGAAGAAGGGAGCGGTGTTATGAAATATATAGCATTTGAGCCTCACCTCATCTGAGAGGTCAAAATGCTCTTTCTTCAGGGTCAGTTGCTTCTATAGCAATCCAAATAATGATTTGGGGATGACTGGGGGAAGAGCAGCATGGTGATAGTGACAGTGGAAGTATACTGTTGTGAAAAATATTTAGAAGACAAAATCTTGGGATTTTCTGAGTGAATATCAGACTGTCAAGGATGGCCCTAGATTTCTAGTGATCTGGAAAGACTCTGCTGCCATTCATTGACAGCAAGACAGTGGAAGGAGCTTAGGTCAGAAGGCAGAAGAGAAATGACAAATTTGACTTTGGCTATGGTGAGCATAAGATGCTTTTGAATCACCCTCATGGAGAGGTTGAGTGGAGAACTGGAAAGGAGACTTGACTGATATGAATGCTTAAGTCACCAACCTATGGATAATGAAATGGAAGCCATGAAGTAGTTTGAGGAGAGACTAAGGAAATGATCTAAGAAATTATCTCTGATGGACTTTAATGAGCTCCAATTTGTAAGGGACAGGAAGAAGAGGTTAGCCCGCAAAGAATATTGAAAGTGAGATTATAGTTGAAAAATATCCTTTGGGTTTAGCAGCTTAGAGGCCATTGGTAATTTAGCAAGAGCCCTCTGGTGGGTGATGATGGTCCAAGCCAGATGACAGTGTCTGATCAGGAAATTGAAACAGTGATTCTAGATGACTTTTTTGAAAAGTGTCCCTGGGAAGGAAAGACAGCAACAGGGCTGCAGCTGGAGGAGACATCCAATAACAGTGGCCATGACTGTGATCACTTCACTATCTTACCTTTCCTCGTAAAACAATGAAGTTATTCCATTTTGTATTGGTTGTTTTTTCCTCTTCTTCCGGATACTCAGTAATAAACTATGTTCTTGGGGCACCTGGGTGGTTCAGTCATTAAACTTCTGCCTTTGGCTCAGGTCATGATCGCAAGGTCCTGGGATCAAGCCCCGCCTCAGGCTTCCTGCTTAGCAGGAAGCCTGCTTCTCCCTCTTCCACCCCCCCTGCTTGTGTCCCCTCTCTTGCTTTCTCTCTCTGTCAAATAAATGAACAAATAACATCAATAAATTAGATAGATAGATAAAGTGTGTTCCTCATCATTTTGTGTAACCAAACAATTGAGTTTAGGCCACAGTGTGACACATAGCAAAACCTCAAGCATTATCTGTTGAAGGAGAAACAAAGGAAAGAATGAAGGAAGAAAGGAAAAAAGACAAGACAGAGGGAGGGAGGGAAGGGGATGAGAGAAAGTGAGAAAGACTGAGGAGATCTCTGAACAAATCTCTTTATCATGGAGGGTGAGGAAATACTGAGACAGTCAATTGTCAAAAAGAAACATCAAGACCACTAACAGCATAAAATGCTTAATTCACACTTTCTTTATATTGGTTTCCTCTCTCTACTGAGGAAAAAGAAATCTTTTGAGGAAAAAATACCCCCAAACTAATGTTTTCATGAATAATTATTTTTATGACCATATCATATACAGTAAATTTCGCAAAACCAATATGGGGTCAGCCAGCATTTTAAAAGTTACTTAAGGCAGTCAGAAGGAATTTTGCATCAAAGCCAAGTTCTTGAAAAGGTGCTAAGACAATTTATGTCTATCACTGAAACATAACCCCATCATAAGGATCCTGGAGGGCTTGATTTCTGCACGTAATGACAATTCTTTACTCCTCAGGCTTTCTCTTGACACTTGTGTCCTGATATCATCTGAGTAACAGATCATCATCTATGTATCGGGAAGGTTGACTCACTCTGCAAAATCTCACTAGAATGAGCTCGCCTGGTTCTGAACTTGCACCTTTTATTTCATTGTTTCCAGAAATATGAGTCTTTGCACACAAATAATAACCCACCACAGCCAAGTCTCATTTTTGGCTCTGTCCTTCTGAGCCCAAATATCATACCTTTGTTTACGCAGAGCTTTTAAAATATCCTCACATTACCGTGTTGACTTAGCTAAAAACATAAATTACATTGCTTGTGTTTCTACACACTTAAAGTAGGAAAACATTCTCCAGTGGACAAAATTATATTCACTGTTTGGCCAGATGATTTGGAAGAGATTAAAGTGGTTTTAGGATGTTTCAGTGCCTAACTTCTAGAGAAGAAAAGTTAGAGTTACTGTCCCAGCAACTTTGTAAGAACTGGTGCATTCAAGACAAATTCCCTTCAGGAGATTGATTTGCTAAGATGTCAATATATAGCTCATCATTTATTGATTGCCTGAGAAAAATACAATGCAAATTACCTATCCAGTTGTTTTTGCTTTAAGGCAGTATGCAGTAAGGAGACACTCGGTTTAGTGAGGGAATTAAGGAGGAAACAACCACCACTTTAATAAGGGCCTGTGAATTTTACGTTCTGCCTCTGACTGTTTCTCACGTTGATTCACAAACTGTTGTCAATACTCTTGGTCCTTCACCTTTTATATCGCGTCTGAGTTTCAGATTTTAAACCCCCCACATGTGGCAATGGAAACCGATTCTTCAGTCTTGACTTTCATTTTCCCCACCAAATCAGCAACTTATGGTGGATTCTTGTCTCAGTCAATTTCTGGCCTCTCCAGGAAGTTCCACTTCACCCCCTACATCCTGTATCCACATCTGTCAAAACTGGAGTGAATGACCTTCCCACCACCCTTTCTGAAAATCCCACTCACTCTTTGACTGCCTATTCCTTCCAGAGTCATTATTGTCAAATACATGTATAAGTTCACCATAAGTACTATTAATGGTGAGGCTCTTGCATAAAATTTAAAAATCCCAAATTCAACTTTTCAATAATGATGATGATGATGATGATGATAGCTAGCATACTTTGTGTGTTGTGAACACTCTGTAGAAACAGGAGGGCTCCCCCACCCGAAATGTGGTTTGGACTCCAAGACTGATGACGCCATCCCCAAACTATGATTATATGGAGAGGTCTATCATTTGCATGATAAGACTTCCTAGGGAAATCAGAGCAAGGCTCCTGAGTTGGTCTTAAAATGACTTGAGAGAGCAAGGAAAGAAGACTGGCTCGAGATTTTTCTTGTGTCTATGGGTAAGGCCAGCTGAGGATTTTAGGGCTTTGTGTAGCTTGGATCTTCCATCAGTTCAGAAGAACCATTCTGGCTTTCTTACCAGCTTGCTCAGATGCATGGCAGAAAGGGGAAAAGGAGTGAAGCTTTTATGTAGCCAGATATTAAAAATGAATTTGGACTCTTTATTCCACGGTGGCAGGTCCTACAACTGAGGACTTTGTGTGTCATTTCACTGTGTTCTTTCCTTAACTCCTTAAAGCAACTTATTAACCCATTTCACAGAAGACAAAGTCAATTCCCAGAGAGGGGCAGATGCTTCCCAAGGCCAAAGAGCCAGATTGTGCAGAGCCAGGACTTTGACCTATGTCTGTCTACTGACAAAGCCCATGTGTATGACTTTGGCTTTGACTAGACAACCTAATCCAGCCGACAACTGGCAGCATGATGAAATTCACAGCTAAGCACTTTCAGGCCCTCAATCTATGTCCTTGTCAGTATAAACACTGGGTGTAGAAGTCTTGTTTTCATTAATGAACTTGATGTGGTCAACTCCAGGGCTAGGTCAGAGAGGTCACATGGCAAAGCAAAAAGATATCAGGCATTGATTAAAATCAGAGAGATCTTAGATTGAACCCTAGTTTCCTCATTTGGGGAGTTCAGGAAAGTTACTTATCCTCTCTCAGCCTTAATATTCTTATCCATGAAATGGGGACAATAATACTTAGCTTGAAAGATTTTTTTAAGGATTTTGGGAAATGTCAACTATCTGGTGCCTAACAGATGTGTATTGAAACAGTTGTCATTATTTGCATATGTGTTACTTAAAATGTATTACTTTTTAAATTAAGGTATAATTAACATACAATATTATATTAATTTTAGGTATAAGCATCATACTGACTCAGTTCTATATACTACTCAGTGCTCACCATGAGAGGTCTAGTCATCACACATTGTAATGTTGTACTTTTAATCTCTGTGATTTATTTATTTTATAGCTGGAAGTTTCTGTCCCTTAATCCCCGTTATCTATTTTACCTATCCCCCCACCCACCTCCCTTCTGTCAACCACCAGTTTGTTCGCTGTATTTAAGAGTCTGTTTGCAGCTTGCTCATTCACACAGAAAGTAATTTCAGAATCCAGAAGTCTCTGTTGTCCTGTTCCTGTGGCCTTTGTTGAACATGTGACTTGGGTGTGCAGTAGTTGCTTCTTATGCTATACATCCACTTGAGTACTTCTTGTTTCCAGACGAGTGTTTATTGGCCAAGCGCTAAAAAAAAAAAAAGCATTGGGTAAGCACAAAAAGATACAAATAAGCTCTCCAATTCTTTTACTGAGTTGTGATCTATGCCCCTGCTGCTAAAAGAAACCCTGAAAATGTTTTTTTTTTCCTAATCTAATCTAATCTGTCCTAATCCAGTTATGGAATAAAATTAGAATTCCAAATGATTTCTTCTCCCACATGTTTGATAACAACTCCTTGGGATAGATTTTGAGAGGCTGGTGCAATCCAATGTAAAAAGAGAAGATTGAGGGACACCTGGGTGGTTCACTCGGTTGAGCTTTCAACTTTTGATTTTGATTCAGGTCATGATCTCGGGGGTCTTGGGATAGAGGCTCTCATCGGCCCCACACTCTGTGGGAGGTCTGCTTAGGATACTGTCTCCCTCTGCCTTTCATCCTGTTTTCTCTTTCTGTCTTTCTCCAAAGCAAATAAATAAATCTTTAAAAAAGAAAAAGAAGGTTGCATTTTGCATTAATTTCATGTGAAACACAGTCAGAAGTCCCAGGGAGAAGCTTCATATCAATATCCAAAAATAAAGCTGGTTTATCTTTGGAGCGGCACAGTACCCTGAGGTGGGCCTCCACTTTGGCAGCCTCCTTTCCATTCCCATGCAGCCTCTATATGTTTACAACATCCCCAATTTAGCTGGATTTCCTGAGGTAAAACTGAGCACTGGTGAGCCTAGATGACTCTGAGAGCTGCTCTGTGAGGCAGAGAGAACTCACACCTAAACGCTCTTGTTTCCACTTATCTCCTGAGTGTGAGGTGGGAGGTTCCACCCACTAATCATGGGAACATGGCTGAGTTTATAGAACTGCCATAAAGTGGAAATAATATTTTCTCATGCCTATGGATATTGTGAAGACTAAGAAAGGTACAGAGAGAAAGATGTCTGGCCAATTGCCTAGCACCTAATACGTGTTTTGAGGAATGTTTCTTTCAATTGCAAGTGACAGACATCTAATTCAAACCGTGTTAATAAAAGGTGGAATTGATTTTGTGTGGTTCTCATAATCAAACATCAGTCCAAGAGTGGGTTCTCTGGAAGGCTTCAAGCCAATCTGGGCTGATGAAATCAGTACTCAAGTGAAGACGCCAAGGTTGTGCCTTCCCTCCATCCCTCAGTTCTAAATGACTCTTCTTGGCTTAATTTCAACCACATTCTCTTCACATGGTTAATATGATGGCCACCCACAGCCTTGGACTCACAACCTCCCAGCTTACTAATACTAGTAGAAGGAGGATTTCTCTTTCTTAAGGCCCCTATACAAATCACAGTGAAGACTCTGATTGGCTTATATGTCCATCTCTGAACCAATCATTGTGACCAGGCCAACCTAGTACTCTGATTGGCCAGCATGAAACAGATTAGTTTGTCTGAATAGAAGGTAGGATACCCAGACCATGGAGTGGGGAAGAATGATTTCCAAAAGAAAGATTCACTTTACCTAAAAGGGAGAATGAATGCATCACAGGCAAAAACCATAGACACCATCTCCTTCCCTGAATAGGTGAATGAAGCCACTAATTGAAAATATTTCCCTCTGCCCTCCCTGCTCCCTAGACACTTCAAACTCCATCTGGTAGGGTGAGTTAAAGCAAATATATGGACCATGAGCCAATACCCACAGACCAAACATAATACCCAATGCAAGATTTGCTGGTAGATTGTCTTGTACAATTTTTTCAGTGAATTGAATAAACATAAGAGCAGGTTGTATTTAGCCAGAGAAGTGATAATGTAGTTTTTTTTTAAATTTTTTTCAATATCTGAAAAGTCGTGACATGTAATAGTCTTGGCTCACAATCTTATGGAAATTCACGTAACAGTTCCCTTCCTCTCATAAGTAATTTCCTTCCTGACAGGCTTAAGTGGATGAGTGATCACATCCGTGCTGTCTTCTTGAGGATCTCAGTGGAAAGTGTCTTGGAACCAGTACGGCAATCTTAGAATGTTGTCTGCTCTAATCAATTGAAAAGACTTAAATTCAGTCTCTGATGCAAGCCTTTACAGAAAAATGGAAGACTCCTTAATCTATAATTCAGACCATGGATCAAAGTATAATTGTAGCTGAGTGGACAGAGGGATTATCCAGGGTATTACAAGTAACTCTCAAGAAGTTACATAGGCAATTGGGAAAGCAATGTAACTGAGCCCCAAGATGGGTGGCTAGATCTTCCCTGGTGGAGAATGACTGATGATACTAATGGAAAAAGGCACCCATGGGGATGAGTGGTATTCCAGAGAACTCAGTTAACACTCAAATTTTCACAGCAAGTATGTGATGAAAATGAAGATTGAACCATATGTTCTGTGGCCACTGGAGCATGTCACCCAGGAGCACACACATAGGCTTGCTGTGTAAGAGGGGAACATCACACCAACAGGAGTGATGACATATCTCATTCCCTGGGATTCATGTGCCAATGGGGCTCCAAGACCATCCCCAAAATGAAAAGTCAGATGGAACACTGGAGAAGGGAGTATGAGTCTCATGTGGTCCATAACTTTACATTGATAAAAAGTCATAGATTAATATTCTCATGATGCATTTGTGCCCCAGCGGCTCTTTGGCAGCCTAATTTTACTAAGATGGAAAAGTGGGACTCAGGAAACCAGCCCAGGCTGTCAGGTATTGTTGATGGCTTAGAAAGGATTCTGTATTATCCAGGTGACCATTGTAATTGAATAAAAAGTGAGAGACAGAGATGGTGTTATTTGAGGCCTTGAATTCCCTTTAGCAAGTGAATCCCAAACAACAGATTGAGCTAGACAGGATTAAAGATCTCAAGATAATTTTTTTTAAGATTTTATTTATTTATTTCACAGAGATAACAAGTAGGCAGAGAGGTAGGCAGAGAGGCAGGCAGAGACAGAGGAGG
>RCUC01155484.1:0-65227 GCA_003697995.1 Taxidea taxus jeffersonii | reverse complement strand
GCCTCTTTCCACAGTGAGTGGGCTGCAGTCACACAGCATGACCTTCTGCCTAGAATGATTCTTCAAAACCCATGTCTAATACCCAGTTCCCAGCAAAACTCTTTCACTGTGGGAGACTTATGTACGGGCATGTAATCAGTGCTCAGGAACATCATTTAAAATTTTGTTTGTTTGTTTGACAGAGAGAGATGGCGAGAGAGAGCACAAGAAGGGGGAGCTGCAAGCAGAGGAAGGAGAACCAGGCTCCTTCATGAACAAGGGGCCCCATGCAGGGCTCTGTTCCAGGATCCCGGGATCATGACCCCAGCCAAAGGCAGTGCTTTAACCGACTTAGCAACTGAGCCACCCAGGCACCCTAAAACATCATTTGAAAAGCAAAATGCCTCTTGTCTACTGTCTCATGTGGAGAGTAGCCCAGACAGAATTTTCATATTTAACGTCATGTGACAAACTGAAGTTGAGATTTCTGCCAGCAAATGAGCTAATGGAGGAAAGAAAAAAAGAAAGAAAGAAACCTTTCACCTGAACAATCTAGATAATTAGCATGTTTTCCATTAGTCTTTCTGTAAAATTGCTTCATTGCTGTGGGTTTCCTTGATAACACGTTTGTGATAATTGAGGACATAAAATCTTTGGCAGCCTCCCCCAGCTGAGCTGGTTGTTGCATTTTCCTCAGCCTTCCTATAACATTATATTTAATATTCATTTAAGGAAAGTTTAAAAAGGTTTTGAAATGCCTAAGTTACGAATTCACATTTAACAAATCACGCCAAGTTAAACAATTAGAATTGTATGACGTCTGGATTGTTGTAGAAAGCTATACATCTTCTTAAAATTTTGCATACAAACACCTGCAGACCTTGTGAAGTTGCAGATTCTTGGGCTTTGCCATCCACAAAGTACTATCTGGTTTTGTAAGTGTACTATCAGACATGGAATCTTCGTGAACCTTGAAATGATACAGGATGCTTCTGAACTCTATTGGGAGATCCTGATCACATTAAGGCAGCTGGTACTGATAGGGCTGCTTTTTGTATCAAATGTTTGATCTCCTTAGAGCCACATGGGTTGATAACTATTTTCCATATGCCATCTTTAAAACATTCACAAAACAAGCCTGTGATGCACACTCTCACCACTTAGCAACTGAAGAAATCAAAGCCAGAGAGGTTAAGGGAAATAGGTCAGCAGAGCCAGGTTTAAGGAACTGACTTGGAATCAGACCCACAATTGTAGACCAATAAAATATGTTCTTTCAGGGAAGGAAACTTGCAAAAGATAAAGAAGGTTAACATCGCATTTTATTTACAAGATAGGAGAGGTTAAAAATCATTGACTATTATTGAACTACTATAAAGGATTTTTTTTTTTTTTGAGTGGGGAGGTAAGACAGATGGACAGATGTATAGAGAGATAATTAAAACTGCATAGGATATTCTTACCTATCCCCAAACAATTTATTTTTTTAAAAGAGTACAATAAAGAAAAGTCATAATATTTTATTGAATATTTTAATTAGTTTTACCTTCAAATTCTAGCTAGTTTTTAAATAGCTGTGGTCCTTTGGCTGTAGAAAACTGGTCTTCTCTTCATTCTGAAGCCACATGCAACAGGCAACATAGGAAAAACTGCTTATCTAGTTTCCAAAAAAGTTAAATATATTTGACCAGAGACATGAAGTTTTTTTGATTGATTTTGTTGATTTTGAAGATTTTGTTGATTATTTCTTTTTGTTGTCTGATTGCTGACCTTAGGGGAAAAGCTTTCAGTTTTTCCCCATGGGGAATGATATTCACTGTGGACTTTTCATTGATAGCCTTTATGATACTGATGTATGTTTCCTCTATCCCTACACTGTGATGAGTTTTAATTAAGAAACGGTGCTATATTTTGTCAAATGCTTTTCCTGCATCTATTGAGAAGATCATATAGTTTTCTTGTCCTTTCTTTTATTAATGTAGTGTATCACATTGATTGATTTGCAGATGTTGAACCACACTTGCTGCCCAGGAATAAATCCCACTTGGTCGGATGAATAATATTTTAATGTACTTTTGGATGTTATTGGCTATATCTTGGTGAGAAATTTTGCATCCATGTTCATCAGGGATTTTGGTCTGTATTCCTTATGACTTTCTTAATAACATTTCCTTCTCTCTAGCTTACTTTACTGTAAGAATTCAGTATATGATACATATACAAACTATGTCTTCATTGACTCTTCATGTTATCTGTAAGGATTCCAGTTAATGATAGATGATTAGTGGTTAAGTTCTGGGTGAGTCAAAGTTATATAAAGATTTTCAGCTGTGCAGTGGAGTTGGTGACCCAAACCCATGCTTTGTTCAAGGGTCGTGTATTCTGTAGAAACAACAAAGATAGTTGCCCTAAGAAGCAGTGAAGTTCTAGAGAAAACATTAAGGTGGAAATTTTTTAATTTGGAATTTTCTTGATAAATCTGCTTTATGTGGTAGTTTTAATTTAATAGGGATAATAACATAAATTCTGAATCAGCACTAGTTATATATATTTTTTAAATCCTGCCAATTCATTATGCAATGAAAATAACTAATTCTAAAAGTGAAAGATATATTTACTTTTACTAGCTAAATTGAGAACTGTTTTTATTACTTTTATTATAAGCTTTTGAGTCACGACATTTTAATTGCATGTGTGTCTTTGTGTGTGTGTATGAGAGGGGGAAAGAGAATGAGGATTCCTTCTTTGCCTATTTTATTATTGGTATATTGCTTTTCTAATTTACTAAAACCCTTTAAAAATATCAACTCTATATCTTTCCTATGTTTTGGAAATATATTATTCTTAATCTGTTGGTTTTGAATATTGTGTTATGTCCTTTTATGTACAATACTTCTATGGTTTTATTTTATCAATCCCATGTACGTCTATCTTTATGATTTCCCCATGGTATTATTCTTAGAGAGGCATTTCCCATCCTGTGGTTAAAATTATTTATTTTCCTTATGGTGCTTTTAAAATTTTATTGGTAACATTTTAAACTTGAAATTACATTAGTAGATACTGGAATTAAGTACCAGAGTTTTCCAAATAATTAGTCAGTTTCCCTAGCATTTTTTATTGATAAATCTAGCCCATTCCTCAGAATTGACTTAATGCCCTTTATCATAGAAAACACTAAAAAAAATAACAAATGTGTGTGTATGTACACCCACTTTGGGGTGTTTTTGTGCTTCTAATTTTGTGTCTGTATGTCTATTTCAAAGCCTGTCTCATACTTTTTCAGACCCTTGTGCTGTTACTATTTGTGGGCCCCTTTAAAGTTATTTCATTGTTTTTGTTTGTAAATAGCATGACTTTGAAAGATGACTTTAAAAAAACATGGGGCAGCTGAGGGAACCTTGTCTCCTTAGGCAGAGTTTGATGCCTGCTTACGAGTAAGTGGGCAGGTAATTGGACGAGGGGATTATTTAAGAGATCTCTCCAAGCGAGAAATAATAGAGAGGGATAAATGGTGCATGCAAGAAAGAGGTAAGAACAAAGCGAATCGAGCCCTGCCTCTTGACTAGTTATAGAATTGCTCAAGACAGAGAACTGGATGCCAAGAATGGTCTGTGGTGGATGGATTGGCAGACTTCCATTCTGACAGAACGCCAAGGTATATACCTTAGCAATGGTCCATCTTTTACCAATGCCACAAAGCTGTCAGTTTCTGGAATGATCATCAGTATTAAAGTAAGGGTTTTAATGAAGGTGTCATCCAACTGACACTTTGAAAATAAAGTGTGATGGTGACTGAATTGGAAGCTTGGCGGGACCTTTGAAAAATACTTCAGGAAACTTGAGAGTGTCCCAATTACTGAAGGAACTCTGAGTCAGCCACATGAATCATCCAGCCATTTGCTTAGCATTAGAGAGATTTATTTGGATTGACATTATTCAGAGCTCCCTTCCTCCCAGACAGCCCCACTGAAGCCATCGCCCTGTTCTCTGGAGAAACACAGAGACCAAAGCTTCCCTAAATCCAGCCACAAGTGCTTTTCAACCAATCAGGCAAACAATGTACACAGACGCTAGCAAAAAAAGTATGACACGATTTATCTGATTGCGGATGAGTTCAACTAATTGTTTCCTACAATTCCTACTACATGAACAAGCTAGTGGTGTGTCTGACAAAATTTCAGGCACTTTCTGAGTTTCCTGTTTCTGCCAGTGTTTATAGAGTATAAGTGTTTAATAGGACAGTTGCATTCTTGGCTTGTATATACAAAAATGCTACCAGTTTCCAACCCAGTCTTATACAAAATATACCTTTAAGTAATCCTGTCTCCCTTGTGTGATGGCTGCACATGAACACCGTGGAAGGCACAAACAAGGCTGCATGTGCTCAGATTTGAAATATTGAAACCCACCTTCGTTGTTTAAATCTGAGGGTTTGGTTCTCTCACTTAGGAAATGGAGTCAGAAGTCTACTGCCCCAGGTGAGAGATGATGGGGATCTGAATTAGGGCCATGCCAATGGCAGAGTTGAGTGAGTGAAGACAGACTCAATCACCAACAGAATGTGAGTGGATTTGATGTGGAAGGTAGAAGACTCCACCAGGAGACAGTATTGTACAGTAAGACAGGTGCAAGCTTACCTCCATACATCCATGGAGAGCCTGGTTCTACCCACTCCTCATAGTGTGACTTGGAGAAAGCTGCTTAACTTCCCAATCTCCATTTCAGTGGATCTGAAATCCCTCCCTAAAGAGCTTTTGTGCTTAGCTGAATGCTTCATGCATAGTATGTACTTAACTAATATTTGTTTTGGACTTTATATTCATTTAATTTCCTTGATTCCCATGGCAACCCAGATGTCTTATATCGCTATCTCACCTCTTTGTTCTGAAAACTTCAAACCAATCTTCTTCCCTTTGCCTCCTGTCTGATTCTTTCTGCACACCCTATTCAGAATTACTATCCTAAACCAATACAATACTTATACAATAATTTGTGGTAGTTCATTATTTCTTGGGAACTAAGTGTCTTAGCTCTTCATTGTCTGGGTTGGTGGATGGTGGTTCTTTAAAGATGTCATGGGATTTTGACAGATGTCCTTGGGAATGATAGCTGAAACTTGGAACAACACCGTTATACGCTTACCCACTGGACTATCCAGGGAGATCATGTACATTGAGGATGAGTCAATGCAGAAATGAGTTATTTAGGCTGGTTCTCATAAGAAAAATCTTTTAACTGAGATGCTTCAACTTGAATAACCTAGATGGTTATATTTTATCCTTTTAATTTAGAGGGAGAAAAAACTGCACATGCATTTTCATGCTTGTCCTTGCACAAGCAAATGCATTTGCATATGGATTTGTATTTACCTCTGATTCAATATATTATCCACATGCACCTCCAGTCTATGGACAATTCTGGTCTTCTCCATGTGCAGAATATTTCCCACATACGACGAGGCTCTATTTCCACTGCTTCCTCTGTATCCCCATTCATGGTCCCCACCTGACTGCTGAAATTGTCCCTTCCCTGACCTGTGGGCTGTTGTTTTTGCCTCTCTAGAGTCCATTTCCCACACAGCAGCCAGAGTGGGATTTTAATAACCTAAGTTAAATTAATATTTGCCAATGCAAAACCCTCCAGGGGCTCCTACTAATAGGAAGTGTAAATCTATTTTACTTACTCTGACTTGAAAGAATCTACACAGCATGGTCCTTTGCATCTTGCCAGACCTACTTCCTACCATTTTCTCCTCCATTCATTATAAACTATTGATTTTTCTTTTTCTTTTCTTTCTTTTCTTTTCTCTTCTCACTTTTCTTTTCATTTCTTCCTCCTCCCCTCCTCTCCTCCTTCCTTTCCTACCTTTCTTCCCTCTTTCCTTCCTTTTTGAGATATAATTGATATGCAAGTAATTGCTCAGATTTAATATATTCCTCTTGATTAGTTTTTCCATATGTATTATATACCCACGATATCATCACCGGAACCAAAGTACTAAACATATCTGTTAAACCCACAACTTTTCTTGTGCTCTTTTGTGTGTGTGTGTCTGCTTGTGTGTTTTGGTAAGAACATGTAACATGAGAACTATCCTATTAACATATGTTAGAGTGCAAACTACTGTATTGCTAAGTACAGGTACCATGTTGTACAGCAGAGCTCTAGAACTTGAATTCATCTTGCATAACAGAAACTTGATACAGATTGAAAAGCAATTCCGCATTTCCTTTGCTCCCCTGGCTCCTGGCAAGCATCATTCTGTTCTCTGCTTCTACGAGTTTGACTATTTTAGACACCTCATATAACTGGAATCATGCAGTATTTGTCTGTCTGTCTTTTCCCTTTGTTGAGAAATTTTAGCTCTTTCTGGTCCCATAGCCTGTTTCATATAACGCCTTGTCTTTTTTACAGTATTCTTCCCGAACTTTCAAACATAGCTGCCTCTCGGTTAACATGCAGCTATTGTTCAAATGTTACTCTTCATTGAGATTTCTCTTATGAACCCACCCTCTTCCTACCTAAAGTCACTCTCTACCACATGACCATATTATATTTTTATTATAAATATTAATGCCTGTCTTAAATTATATTTTTATTTACTTGCTTACTTTCTTATTATGATGGGTTATCTTCTAGCCACTAGCACCTGGACTATGCATCAGTGCCCAGAACATGTGTGTTCCACCAGGAGGCACTCATTCAATGCTTGTTTAAAGATAAGTGAATCTGGGACACCTGGGTGGCTCAGTTGGTTAAGCGGCTGCCTTGGGCTCAGGTCATAATCCCAGCGTCCTGGGATGGAGTCCCACATTGGGCTCCTTGCTCAGCGGGGAGCCTGCTTCTCCCTTTGCCTCTGCCTGCCTCTCTGTCTGCCTGTGCTCTCTCCCGCTTTCTCTGACAAATAAATAAATAAAATCTTTAAAAAAATAAATAAAGATAAGTGAATCTGAGCAGGATCATACAGATTCATGCCTCCAGATAGCCCCACTTTACAGATGGCCAAACAGCCTTATTCTTCTGGGTTTGGGCTTTCACCATATTACATTGCCCTTCCTTCTGCCATGTCTTTGTTAACTTTTATTATTCTCCACATAACTTCCTCATAATACAGCACACTTAGGAAATAGATAACAGCAGTCTGGCTTGTTTATTATATGTTTGAGAGTAAATTTTAGAGTTTTAAAATGTTATGGACAAACTTTATAGAGAAATGAGAGATGAGTTACCCAACCTTAGGTTTAGGTGGACGATGGCTCCCAAGATCCCGATATTTTGTGGTATCACGATTACAGAAAGGCTCATCAACCTTCCATTTTCTATTCCCTCCACCAGTCCCCACATCTTGCTGCTCTTTTTATCCTGGGATTTTTTTTCACTAAGAATTTCCTTTTATCCTTAAAGCCAAATGTGTACACACCACATGCTTTTCAGAACAGAGGCAGCTGTCTCCAGAATTGTTTGTCTTTGTGTTGTTACTGCATTGTTATTAAAAGTGTTCATTCATTTACTAATCCTTAAATCAGTGATTTCTTTGGGAAACTCTAAGCAAATGTAAATATTTAGAAATACTTTTACATTTTTGGCACAGTTTCCATCCACCTTCTTTAGTATTGCATGTAATTTTACTCCATGCTCATTTTAAACTGGGAATGAAGTTAGAGTTATTTAGGGACCTTTTCTTGAAAAGGTGGAGCTGGTTTTGTTCTAGTCACATTCAGTCCTACCCAGACAGTATGTGTGTTTTCTTTTGTTTTGTTTTTTTGTTCTTCCTTTTGGTGGTGTCTCATGGATGTGTCATGCGTTTTATGGTAAAAGTTGGTGGATGCAATAAACTTAATTTCTTTTACATTTGATTGATTGTTTTTAATGTGTTGAATTTCTTGTGCTCTCACTTAAAATTGGATGTGAACTACATATGCCTGTTAAAATTGAAATAGAAAATGGGAGGGAAAGGCAGGAAAAATATGGTGATAAGCATATGGCTTCAAAAAAAAATCCAAACAAGTTGGAATTTGCTAAATCCAATCCTGAATTTTTAAGTCCTATACTTTCTATCATCTAAATGTAGAGAAGCAGTCATATTTTCCTACTAATTTTTCTTCTTCTTATTGTCACCATCCTATGTACCATTGCAAACTGGCATGAGAAATAGAAAGAAAACGAAACACATGACACTGATTATTCCTAAAATTACAGCTCATGATTTGGAAGCTGTTGAGATTTTATTAACTCTTGCACTAAATAACTTGTATTTGGGAATTTTTTGTGGTTGTTGTTCAACTCTGAATTTTGCAGGCTCTGTGCTGCACTCTGGAGGACTCAATGGAAAATCATTCATGCAATCCCTGAAGTGATTTTCGTATGGACATAGGTGATAGGCATGCCAACCAGGTCGGGTATGTGCCACAGGGTGGAACGCGACAGGGGTACAAGCAAATACATAGTACAAGGGCAGTGTTGGTGGAGGCTGGCCCTTGGAGGAAAGCAACGTGGAGATGAAAACTGGAGAATGAGTGGGACTTAGCTGTGGGCAAGGGTGGGTTGGGAGGGAGAGAACTGTGAGCAGACCCTGATTAGAAGGAGTGGAAGCAGCAGAGCAGGCTATAGCACAGCTGCCCAGGATGCTGACAAGGAATGGGCTGAATGTTCCAAAGTGAAGCAGGTCATCCTGTGTTGGAAGGGCTTGTTAGTCAGCTTAAGTGGTTGGGATCCCGTTCATCTGAGAGCAGTAGGGAACCACTGAGGGTTTTCAGCCAGAGATAACACAGGTATTCTTCTGCCAGTGAGTCCCTTTGCTTCTCCAATTCTAGATCTTGACACCTAAGTCACAGGCCCTGAAAACATAATGCAGAAGGCAATGAATGGAGAAGGACACACCTATTCCCGGAGTGGTCTTCTGCATGGATTCCCATTGGGCAGAGCAGTGAGAGGGTTCAACACAGACTTGTAGGCAGATGATCTGGGAACAAATCTTATTGGGAGTCTGTGGATGAATGAGTTTATCTCTTTGACCTGGTGTCTTCATTTGTAAAATGGGGTGTTTAATCGTGCCCTAATTGGTTACACTGTAGGACTCAAAATTATGCTTCATTTGTACAACCAATGGGGCTTCATGCTCATCAGAGTCTGTATGACTGAATGGTAAGCGTTAGATGGGATCATACCTATAATGGGCTTCAAACAGAGCTTGATCCACAGCAAGCTGATATATGAGCGCCAGCTGTTATTAATACCAGTGTTGTGCACCTTACTCCATGCAACTTTCATGACCTTCATTTTTCCCTCTCTTGTATAAGCTGGATCACAGCCTCAGGCCCAGCCCTAACACTCACAGGGCCTGGAGCAAGAGTTCTAAGGGAGGCTTCAGCCTAGTGTCTTCTCCCTGATCATGCCACCACCCTATCTCAAGAGGGGTGCTTTGGGCACACTTGTTGACAAGCTATGTACCCATCTAACCTGAGCCTCACTCACAGCACTCCAATCCCTGAAGCCACATACTTTGTCCTACCCCTGAAGCTGAAAAGTATATATATACCTGTGGGAGCATTCATCTTTGGAAGGAAAGGCTATTAGAAAGTGACTCATGTAGGCCTGGCAGGAAACTGTTAGGGATTTCAGAGTCCTGAGTCGCCAGTCAGTGGTTTAAAAGAAAGAACTAGGTCTCAGTGGGTACACAGTGCCTCCTGTGTTGCCATGGACTCCATGCCCTGTGGGGTGTGGCACAGCTGGTGAAGGAGGGAATGGGGCATGTCAGAGTTTGGGGTCCCAGAGGAAGAGCCCCAGTTGCCAGGTCTACAAGTACCTTGAATAGCCATCATTAGGAATATGTCCCTCCTAATTCCCTCTAGGCCTTTGTACCCTGCCAGCCTCAAAACAGAAGACAAAGATGGATTTAAATTTTAACACCATAACGAATTGTCAAGTAGGTGGCTGAGGTAGCGGAACATTCCATCATCAGAAGTTTACCCCTCCTCTCCTTGGCTAAAGCCCCTTTGGGTGCTGTTATAACTCTATTTCACCACGTAGATAGGGGCAGGAAGAGGTTGATGAAGAACACGGTATAGAAGTGAGATACCCTGTATTTCATAAACACCTTCCTGCAAGGAAAGCCATTTCCTAAGCTAAACTATAGGCTCTCAATATCAGAGACCATGTCTTATTCAGCTCCATGTCAGTAGAGGATAACACAGAATCTGGCTTATGGCTCAGACCCACCATCC
This sequence comes from Taxidea taxus jeffersonii, assembly GCA_003697995.1. Lineage (NCBI taxonomy): Eukaryota > Metazoa > Chordata > Mammalia > Carnivora > Mustelidae > Taxidea > Taxidea taxus. Next base: position 55,022 of record RCUC01155484.1, on the reverse strand, counting down.
ACTTCCATTACAGAATTCAACCAGGGCCAGTCAGAGGCATACAGAAGGGCAACTGTGCCATTTTAATCTAACTGAGCTGGAAAGCCGTGACCTCTTTTTTCCTAAGGAAAAAAATCAAAGTTTAAATCAAATTAAGGTGCTAAGGCTTTGGATCCATCCCCTCCAAAAACCAGTATTGTCTTTAGGGGTCCAGTTAAAACACCAATTGTTGCAGGGATAATCAGTGAAGAGTAAGGTTTTAGATGTTTAAAGAAATCATCCCATTTTTATTTCTCTTCTCCCCAGTTTACTAAACTTTTGTGATTCTTCAATTATTCAGTCCCTCTTCTAAGTTGGGGGTTACCTAGAATAAAAGACAGGGAATTGGAAATTCATCAAGCAGAAAATGTAATTAAAATGTGTTTGGCACAATAGAGGTATGTACAAGGTAATAATAGAAGACGAGAGGAAAAAATATTGAAGTTGGAGCCTTTAGACTATAAATAGATGGAATAAGAAAGAATGAATTTTCTTTTATACATTTGATATTACTTATGGGAAGGCTGCTTATTTGGCTTGTAATATCATGGTCAAAACATGTAGGCAAAACAAGGCTCTCTCTGGTGTCAGCATACACCCAAAATACAAGCAACTCGAAAAATTTCATGAGCTTCCCTGTTATTTCTCAAAACCAAAATGGAATGAAATCATCTGAGAGATAAGCCTTCTCCCATCCAGTGAAAAATCTTCTCATGTACTCAAATTTAAGATGTAAAAAGCCTTGTAATTTCAGTATAACGCACCCACATAAGTGACCCTGTTAGCAAAGATTTCAGTGTTCTCTGCTACGTGTTCAGCTTTCTTTTTCTCCTTCCTCTTATTTAAGGATGAGGCAATCTGCAGAATGTGCCTTGTTCACATGGCCTTTGCTGTTCTGTGTTCCTGTTTCAGCAAGAAATTCAAGAAGAAATTTGCATACTGCATGCATAATATACTTCTGGGAAACACACTATTGATGTTTCCTTTAAAACTATGTCTCTCTTGCCTTCTTGGATATTTGTCCTGATGCATTGGAAGCTTGAATCAGAATTATCGAAGTGACAGCCTAGAATATAGGTACTAGGAATATATCTTGTTCTGTACTTTCTACTTAATTTTTACTCGTTTGTTGGCAAAGCTCCAATGTGAGTGATTTACAGTTCCCATTATGCTACAGCATGGTCCTCTCCATTCTCTAAGGAGTGTTACAGGTGTCTCAAAATATACTTGAACCAAATTCTAGGTCTCTTCAGAAACCCATCAAGGAATACCATATGGCACTTTAGGGGAAATCATGCCACAAGAAAAGAACAAAAAAATAAAAATTAAATTAGAAACAAGATAGTGTATTCCACATCTGGTGAATTTGAAAAGCAACATGACATTTTTAATCCTATAGATTTCAAAATAGAGAGCATATTTTAGAATAACAGAATATGTACAATTGGCTTTTGATGTAATGAAAGTAATCTTCAAATCCCTATACTAACTTGTACATCTGTGAGTGTATAGAATTCACTCTATCTTCAGATTTCAATAAGTAGGAATATGATGTAAAAGTTATCCTCACCATATCAAATGATGAAAATTTTTAAAATCCATATTATTCTCAGTGGCATTACTGAAAACCAGTGCCAAACAAATTATCCTCATGGTCAGTAAACATTTAATGAGCATCCAATGGTTGCAGAGTCCCATTCGAGGTACCGGCAGTACCTACTCGCAGCTCTCCTAATGTTTGCACGAAGTGAATCTTATTCTCAGGATTTCTCTGGCAACAAAAAGCAATTGTCTAACCAAAGTATTTAGTACTCTTTTATATCTTATTTTATTTAAATTCAATTAATTAACATATAGTGTATCATTAGTTTCAGAGGTAGATTTTAGTAGTTCATCGGTTGCCTATAACACCAAGTGCTCGTTACATCCCGTGCCTTCCTTCCTGCCCATCACCCAGTTACCCATCCCCCCACCCACCTCCCCCTCCAGCAGCCCTCAGTTTGTTTCCCATGATCGAGAGTCTCTTAGAGTTTGTCTCCTCCTCTGATTTCATCTTGTTTTATTTTCCCTTCCTTCCCCTGTGGTCTTCTGTTTTGTTTCTTAAATTCCACATATGATTTAGTATTTACACAGAAGAATTCCACTGGTCAAAACCATCTGGCTTACTCCTGGGAAGCTGACCATACAGTTTACCTTAGTATAACTAAGACTCAGTTAATTCTAACCTTCAGATGGAGGCAGTAAGTTTCCTGAAGCATATATATTTTGCATTCAACATTTGATAACTCTATACTTGGCTGGTGAGGGGATATGAAATATTGATATTTTTGTGGGCACATGTGTTCAAGATGGAAGGCGGGAGAGTGCTTACTCAATGCCATTTTTGTTCTCATTATTATATCAACTCTGTGAAGAAGTATTATTGTTGTTATTGTTTTCTTTTGTTTCACAAATGAGAAAAATAAGGTTAGTAAGGCTAAGTGATCTGTCCAAGATTGCCAAGCATGGGTGTATCCAAGATGTGGATTAGGCTGACTCTAGAACCCACAAATGAGTAGAAATGACAAATGTCTTTAATGATACTCATTATGCTCTAGTTATGGAGGGGAAGAAATCTACATTTTTCTGGAACCTTTCATATTTCAGACATATGTATTATTCCCAAACAGATACTGTGCTATGGTAAAGGTCAGTACATGCTCATTCTTGTCCTCAAGGAGCACCCAGTGGAGCGTGGGGCGGGGGGGGGGGGGGGGGGGGGGGGAAGAAAAAAAAGATTGCATCCAGTGCAGAAGCTGGCTGGTGTCCATGAAGTCTCTTGCCAAAGCGATGAAGCTGACTTTGGACTTCTCCTGAACCACCTCCATTCTCCTCTCTTCCCCCAGTTGCTTCTCAAAAATAGGACTGTGATGGGTTAGGAATGGTCCTCCCGTGAATGATGCATTTAGTTTCAGCTTTATTTTGCATACTCAGGCAAATTCCCTAACCTTCCCCATCCAGTGCTCCCATGCATAAAGCAGAAGTAGTCACACTGCCCCAACCTCCCGGGGCCGAGGTGCAAATCGGGTTAGCTAATATTTGCAGATTGTTTTGGAAATGTTAAAGACTAGGGGTTTTTAAGACTGCACTGTGGTGTAATAAAAATACATAAAACCAGAAAGCAGAACAAACCATTCTTTGGAGCCCTTGCATAAATGGTTGGAACCAAAGAGATAAAAACACAATTATAATGAAGAGAGTGAAGTTTGAGCTAGGAGAAGAAATTACATCATCACTTGGGGAGTGAGTGAGAAGACACTTTGGTGGCATTAATCCAAAGGATGAGAGGGACACGTAAAAGAGAAAGGCATGCTCTTGAGGAGGAAGGAGCCCACTAAGCCCAGCAGGAATGACTGACTTAATGCCTCATGTATTCAGTAAACACCCTCCTGCTACAACTCAGTCCAAATCCTTATCTTCCCTCTTTGGGAAATGCTGTTGAAGTTCTTTTCTGAACACCGAGCTGCCTAGTCCTATACAGAGAAGCAGGAGAGCTAGAGCTAAATGGAAAAATTGGCTATATGTTTGCTTATGTTCCTTTATCTGGCTATTTGAAAACAAAATAATCCAAATGTTTTAAAGATGGCATCCAAGGCACTCATGATGGACCAGACTCCCCCTCCACCCATGTCCTCCGTGCTCTCTGCTCCCAGCTTTGGCAAATGACAGACAGAGTGTGTGTCTTGCTTCTGTGCTGTCTCTGTCCATTCCTAAGTGTCCCCCTTCTTCGTCTGTCCAGTTCCCAACTCAGACCAGATGTGTGTCTGTCTTGGGCTCCCACACTTGCTTCTTCAGAAGTCACCCCAGTTCCTCAACAACCATATTGTCTTGCATACTCTCTAGTGTCCTGTGGGAGGGAGGGTGTTGTGATGTTAATTCTGGAAGTTACTTCTCAGAGAAAGGATCATGGCTCCCTGTTCTTTGCACCCTTACCACGAGCCACTTAGCTGAGGCTTCCAGGAAATGTGTGAGAGAGAGCAGAAGAGAGGAATGAGAAGGGCAGAAAGAGAAGGATCTGAATGGGATGGAAGAGAGGACACAGCTTCTGACCTAAGAATTTTATGATCTACAATGGGGAAAATTTAAAACATAAGAAAGAAAAAAATTACCACCAATATTACATTACTTGATATTCCCTCAAGCCTCTGAGAGTAGTTTATTGTTAAACCCTTTTGCATGTGAGTTAAATGAGGCTCAAAGAGGTAACTCATCTGCACTCACACAGCTAATCAAAATGAAGCTCAAAAATGACAAAGCCCACGACTGACCCCAGGAAGTCTGAGTGGTAATAATAGCATAAGCGTGCTACTTCAAGAGGACAATCTTGCTGGGGTGCCTGAGTGCCTCAGCCGTTAAGCGCCTGCCTTCAGCTTAGGTCATGATGCCAGGGTCCTGGGATGGAGCTCCGCTCCCTCTCCCTCTCCCACTCCTCTTGCTTGTGCTCTCTCTCTCTCTGACAAATAAATAAATAAGATCTTTAAAAAATAATACGAAGAAGAAGGAAAATCTTGCTGAAGGCTGCAGAGGAGTTTTCCAAAGGAGACACCATCTTATGTGTATCTTGCCAAAGAAATGAGATCTCACTGCACAGAGAGAAAAACAGGGCATTTTAGGCAGACAGATGCATCGTAAGATTTGCATATAATACATATGCATACAATAAGATGACAATAAGGTGAATGGTATAATCAGACAGAGGAGGACTAAGTGAACAGTCCTGGGCAACTAACCTGAGAACGTTCAGGGTGGGAGGCAATGAGAGATGGGGTTGGAGAGAGGGTGTAGGGAAATGTTTTTGGAAGAACCATTTACTCTATGCTCAGACGTTTAGGCTTATGCAAAGGGGAGTCCTTAAAACCAAATGTCTGTCTGGAAGGTCAGAAAGCAGACTGACACGTTTTAGTACTACAGGATAACAGCAGAGAGTGAGGTTTGTGAAATTAGGGTGGCTATCCGAACTACTAAACTGCAGAAGAACTACACTTACTTCCAAATGAGGAAGGGAGCAGCATGGGAATCAATAGCCCTACAAAGTCACTACAAGAAAGAGAAGCAGAACAAGATCCCAGAGACAAGGAAAACATGCCGGGAGAGCAAATCCACAACACACTACTTCAAAATTGGCTAAAAAAACATTAAGAGTTGTATACAAGACATGAAGGGAAAACATATATCAGAATTTCAGAATTTACAAAAACCACAGAAATTAGGTGACAGAACTCACAAAAGAATTACAAATAAATCTATTTTAGAAAATAAGAGTTAATCAATGCACATAAAGTAAACAGACATAATTAATACAGAGGAAGGAATGCTCACTCCCAGACCCCATCTCCCAGGCATTTTCTGAGGAAGTGACTGATGAGCTAAATAAGGGAAGATGGCCAGAAGCCTGGAAACCAGAAGTGGATTCTCAGGGGACACATGGGAGATCATAGCATGACAGCAATGGTGTTTCTCTACCTGTGGTGGGGCAGGGGGGTGAGCACAGTCATGCCACTCATGCTTGAAGGACCTTTGTTCATATTTCCTTTTATGACGGTGAGATGAGTACAGCATCCCATTGGAATAAACTTCAGGAAAACTTACACATGGAATAAATTCTTCCATTTTAGAGTATTTATCAGATTTTTTGAAGAAGGATGGAAGGAAGGGGCAGAATGGAGGTGAGCACAGTAGCAGAGGGTGGGGAACATCACAGAGCCCTGTGGAAGGAACCTATCCTCACCACGCGGCATTGTGGCCTCTGTCCCTGTGTAGCCTCTGAGTACTGGCAATTGTGTCTAAACCCGCAACTTTTCTCACCTGAAAAATGAGAACATTGAGCCAAATGATTTGTTTCAGGTTAGTCACCGTACATCTTGAAAAGAGTAAGTGAAGCAGTGCTGGATATTTTAGGAGATCCTCAAACCTACAGTGGGTATAAGAGAAACCGATGATAGGTGTGTGCACCTGTGTGTATGTGTGAATGAGTGTGTGTGTGTGTGTGTGTGTGTGTGTGTGTGTGTGTGTGTGTAGTATTCCCTCCCTTGGAATTGCCACCCTGTCTGATGAGCCTGTGTGTCCAGGAGAGAGGAGCATTCTAATGATCTCTGTGCTTGTGTGTGGCTGGGATTTACCAAGATCGCATGACTCTCAGAAACCATACTGTTGTCTTCTCTGTTCTTTTGTGCATTCCTGGTCAGTTTTCCAGCTACATTTCAAGTCTCTTCTTCACCGAGATTTCTGTTGCTTATGTCAGGGGTTATGTCATGAGGTTTACTGCTCATGTTCTAATTCTTCAAGTTCCTGAAGACACTCACTCCAGTGATTTACAAAGCTGTTACTCCAGAGCCATGTTCGCAGCAATAAAGAATTGTCTTGTAGGCCTGCTCATTCTTCGAAGGTTATCTCCAACTTCCCAGGGCAGTGTTTCTTCCACAATCTCCACACTAAATCAGAAGCCTGGTCCTGCTGATTCTCCCTCCTAAACATCTCTCATAGCTGTCTCCCCATGCTGACCCCTCTCTAGAGGCATGGTGTTGGCACTCACCTTCATTCTTTCTATCCTGGACGGCAACTACTAAAGACCCTACGCCTCTCTCCGTAATTCATCTTGCCAATCCACACTGCTGCTAGACAGATTATGTTGATTCCTAAAATGGAAATATCACTCTGCAAACCTCCTTATTTAAAATATTTCAGTGACTCTGAGTTGCCTTTAGGTTGTGCTTCACCTATACACCAATATATTTTAAGTTCTACATTAATAACAATATTGGTATCAAGTGAAGAGTAAGAGTATGTGCCAGTGTTCTAAGTGATTTATATACCTTAACTTACATTAAAACACTATGAGAGATTTCCATTCCCCTAATGAGAAAACTCAAGGAAACAGAAACTTAAAATGTTTCTCTACAATCATGCAGCTAGGGAGTGGTGAGCTATGGCTCAGACTCAGGCATGGTGATTGTAAAGTCTGCGTTTTCTTTTTTTTTTTTTTTTTAAGATTTTATTTATTTAGTTGTTAGAGAGAGAGAGTGAGCAAGCACAGGCAGACAGAGTGGCAGGCAGAGGCAGAGGGAGAAGCAGGCTCCCTGCCGAGCAAGGAGCCCGATGTGGGACTTGATCCCAGGACACTGGGATCATGACCTGAGCCGAAGGCAGCTGCTTAACCCACTGAGCCACCCAGGCATCCCAAAGTCTGTGTTTTCTTACCACTCCTCCACTTTAGCCTCACTATCCTTACATGCTGAGCTCTGCCTCCCCCTCCAGATCATGGTCCTAAACTTCAGTCTCACGTAACTCACGTTTTGGATATATGCGTCTCCAAATCTTGGGGCACGTCACCTTCTCCAGGAAGCTATCCCCAACTTAAACACAATCTGCACATTACCTTCACAGAAGCTCTCCTAGGACTTGAGGAGCTCTACTGCAGCATATGTTATCTTGAGTTTTACACCCAACTTGGTCGTGGTGTTTACTCCCTTTCTGTGGACTGTTGGATTGCATTTGTTAATATTTTGCAAAGGACATTTGCATCTATGTTCATGAAAGACACCTGTTTATGGCTTTTCTTTCTTTCAATGTCTCTGTCTTCTTTTTTTTTTTTCTTTTTTTATGATTCTATTTACTTATTTGACAGAGAGAGCACACCCAAGTAGGCAGAGTGGCCAGCAGAGGCAGAAGGAGAGGAAGAACCAGGATCCCCGCCAAGGAGAGAGTCTGACGCCGGACTTGATCCCAGGATGCTGGGATCATGACCTGAGTTGAAGGCAGATTGCTTCACTGACTGAAACACCCAGGTGCCCCTGGTTTCGGTTTTAGAGTGACACTAGCTTCACTGAATAAGTTAGGAAATATTCCCTAGGCTACTATTATCTGAATGAGTTTGTGAAGAATTGGCACAATTTCTTCTCAAACGTTTGGTAACACGACTGGAATCATCCGGGCCTGGAGTTTTGTTTTTGAAAGGTTATTTGTTGTTGATTTAATTTATTTAGTAGATACGGGACTATTAATATTATCTATTTCTCTTTGTGTAAGCTTTGGTAGTTTGTGTCTTTTAAAGAATGTGTCTCTTTCATCTAAGGTATAAAATTTGTGGGCATAGACTTGCTTATGGTATTTGTTATCTTTTTTTTAAGGTTTTATTTATTTATTTGTCAAAGAGAGAGAGATAGAGAGAAAATGCAAGCAGAGGGAGCGGCAGGCAGAAGGAGAAGCAGGCTCCCCACTGAGCAGGATCCCACTGTGGGACTCGACCCCAGGACCCTGGGATCACGACCGGAGCAGTCGCTTAACCGACTCAGTCACTCGGGCGTCCCTGTTATTTATTATCTTTTTGATGTCCATGGGGTTGGTGGTAATGACTGCTTTTTAAAATTTCGGGTATTAGTGATTTGTATTTTTTTCTTTTTTTCCTGGTTAACTTCCCTAGAGGTTTATAATTTTTTTCTATACCCAGAAATTTATCAAAATTGGCACCTAAGTGTTCCTATCGGTTTTAGCTCCAGTGGCTTCTGCTCTGGTTAAGCATATCTGAGTTGTGATTCTGCATTCACTTCTCTTTTTAGATTTTGTGGTGGCAATTTGCCCTGCAAACTCGGTCCCTGATGGGCCCAAGATAGGTAGGGATTTTTGGTTTCTTTAGGATTCTGTTGTTGTGGGGAAAGGAGTGGTAACGGCCCAGTACTTCACATACTAGATCTGGAGCTGGAACTGTCCTCTCATTTTAGGTGTTCTGTATCCTTCTTCTAGACTATGAATCCTTACCATTAGTGAGTGTCTATCTCTACATCACACATGCATAGAAAGTAGTCTGGAATTGTGATCAACAACTTCAGTGCCCACACACAGCCCATTGTATCCTTTTGCTCCTGCTGGGTGTCCACTCCCAGCCTCTGTGTACTTTGCTGTTAAAGCCTCACAACCGAGAGTTTATTCAGAAAAGTGGCCCAGGGCTACCAAAACTCTTTGTGTGAAGAGCCAGAAGTACCTGGGAGTTTATGTTCTTAGTCAAGCAATCACCAGTATGTGATTATAAAGCTTCCAGCTCTCTTACCTTAAGTCAGGACCTCTCTGTGGTAAGATGTACAATCCAAATATCCTTGAAGGATTAGATTAAATCTGGGAGTTTACATGGAAAATGTGCCCTAATTTTCTGGTCCTACACCTCTTGCTTCCTTGTTCTCCCAGCGGCACCCCTCCCACTGCACTTTGCTATATAATACTTGCACCAGAATATTTGGCTAGGGTCTACTTTTGAGACACCCAACCCAAGACTGTGTAAGTACATGTAAGTGGCATGTACTTTTTTAAAAATAAATTGAGCTATAGGCCAGGATTTATTGTTTTATATGTGGATGACCAATGCTGCCAGCACCATTTATTGAAAATCCAATCCTTTCTCTACCAACTTGCCTTTGCACCTTGTTGAGAATCAGTTGACTGTATGTGGGGGGGGTCTATTTCTGGGCTCTTTATTATGTTCCATTGATTTATGTGTCTGTGCTTTTGCCAGTAGAAGACTGTCCAGCTTACCGTAACTTTAGACTATTCTTGAAAGCAGGTACTTTAAGTCCTCCTCCTTTGTTCTTCTCCAAATTGTTTCTGCTATCATTGCTTTTGCTTTTCAAAATAAATTTAGAATTTGTTTGTTGATTTCTCCAAAAGTCTTGCTAATATCTTCTTAAGGACTATGTTTCATGTATAGATGAATTTATTGGAATTGATATCTTAAACAGTACAGTCTTTCAATTCAGTGTGGGGGTTTCTATTTCTTCATTAACTTAGCCTCCTTTCACTTCTCTCATGATGGTTTTGCATACAAATCTTGCATGTATATTCAGCTTATCTTCAAGTGTTTCATGTTTTTGTGGGCTTTTATTGTCAGTTTTCATCACTAGTATACAGAAATACAATGTTTTTTATATAATGATTTTATATCCTGTAATCTTCATAAACTCATTTATTAGTTCTCATATTTTTGTACCCCAAATTGTTCATGGAATATTTTCATTTAATACATTTCTAAATTCCATTTTCTAATATTTTGTAAAGATACTTTTTGTTCATATTACCAGGACATATCGTTCTGTAATTTTCATTCTGTCTGATGTTTTTGTCTGGCTTAGGGATCAGATTTGCCTCAAGAACTGACTTCAGAAATGCTGCCTCCTCTTCTATTGTTGTGGGATAGTATATATAAAAGGGATAATTTATCTCCTTAAGAACTTGGTAAAATTTGCTAGCGAAGATATTTGAGCCAGTCTTTTTCTTTTGTGGAAGGTATTCCATTTCATCAAAAGTTATAGGAATATTCAGGTCCTCAGTTTTTACTTCACTGATATTGTTGGTTTGTGTCTTACTGGTGAGTGGTCCACTTCATCTAAGATGTAGAATTTTCTGACGTATGTTGCTTGTGTTTGTTCCATGATTCCTTGTAATATCTTTCTTGCATTAGTGATAATCTCCCTTGCATTTCTGATACTGGCAATGTGTGACTTCTGTCATTTTCTTTTTCAGTCAACTTGGCTATATATTTATCAGTTTTATTGATCTTTTTTGCAAATTTTGTTTTTTTTGTTTCGTTGATTTTCTATTAGTTTTCCTGTTTTCAATTTCATTCTAATGTGCTCTTATCTTTATTATTTTATTTCTTAAGCTTGTTTGGCTTCAATTTTTTCTTCTTATCTTTGTGTGTTTTCTTTTTTTCTCGTTAGCTTTTTTTAAAAGTAGAAATCGAGGTAATTGATTTCTGACTATTATTTTTAAAATCAATTTGTTATTTTTAAAAATTAAACATTTAATGCTATAAACCTCCTTCCATGCCTTGCTTTAGCTACTTTAAAAATTTTTCCTTTCTTAAATTTTCACTTTGCTCAAAATTATTTTCTAATTTCCCATGTGAGTTCCTTGTTGACCCATGTGTTATTCATTGTTTAATTTCCAAACTTAGATCTTTTTCAGCTCTCTTTCTGTTATCAATTTTAGTTTCATTTCATTAGGGGTCAGAGAACATGCCTTGTATGATTTTGAGTGAATGATAAGGATGCCCACACCTATTTTGGATTCCTCTTATGCTCTTCTCTGCTCTGTCAGTTCCGTGAGTAATGTTTAAGGAAGCTCTGGCTTTAGGGATGCCATGGTGGCTCACTCAGTTGAGCCTCAACTCTATTTCAGCTCAGGTCATGATCTCAGAGTTGTGGGTTTGAGCCCCAGTTGGGCTCTGCACTCAGCATGGAGACTGCTCCAAATTCTCTCTCTCTCCCTCTTCTTCTGCCCATTCCCCTCAAACAAATAATGAATAAAATCTTAAGGAAACTCTGCTTTTAGGTTCATATACTACATTGAGGATTATTTTGTCTTATTTTGCTTCTTTATCCCTTTATCATCATGTTGTTGGTCCTTATGAATGTCTTCCTATATCCTGGCAATAATACTGCTTCACAAGTCTCCTTCTCATATCAATATGGCTATTTCAGTTTTCTTTTGATTATTGTTTGCAAGGTGTATCATTTCCTATACTTATACTTTTAAGTTGCTTTATGTCAACAACAAAAAGAAAAAGACAATTATCTCGTTCATTAGAAAACTGAAAGGAAATGAAGAGATAGGGCACACACGGGGAATGTCATGTAATAGTGCATATGTATTAGGTATTTTTTAATATATGCTTTCTCTTTTTCTCTATATAGAGGATGGTATAGCTTTGGTTCTATTCATAATAACTCTCTGCTAGAGGAAGGCAAATTCTAGCATGAAAACACAATGCACTTTGAAGGTCCATTTATTATTTCTTTGATGTTTCAAATCAAAATTTAATTGATAATCATAATAACAAAGTAATGGTGATAATAACACTAATAATAATAGTGGTCCTAAATCTTGTTAAATGTACTATGTGCTAGCAATAAGTTCTTTACCTACATAATGTCATTTAATTTTCATAAGAGTTCAATGGATTAAATCCTTCTATTAATCCCATTTATAGCTTGTGGTAACATTCTAAAGATGCCAGCCCCCCAAGATTCTGTTTTTTCTTGTTACCCAATCAAACCATAAATTAGATACTGCTGTTAAGAAACTTCATAGATGTAGTTAGGATTGTTCATCACTTGACATTATGAAAGAGGGAATTTTCAGGCTGGATTAACGTAATTACATGAGCTCCTAAAAGCAAGGAATTTTCTCTAGATGCAATACAAGAGGAAAGTACAAAGGGAAATCAGAGAGATTTGAAGCACAAAAAGGGCCAGGCATGCATGGTTGGTTTGAATTTGGACAGGGCTAGTGAGAAAGTATGATCTTTAGAAGACAGGGACCTTCAGTTGGTCCCAGTAAACTCGGTAAACAGACCTCAGTGCTCCAAGCACAAGGGACTGGATTTTGCTAGCTCCCTAAAGGAGCTTGAAAGTGGATTCTTCTCCAGATTCTCCAGATAAGAACTTGACCATCCAACACCCACTTCAGGCTTTGCAAAGGCTCTAAACAGAGTCCAGGTGAACCAACCCCATTGTCTCATCTACAGAACTGGAATTTAGTGAGTGGGCATTGCTTTGAGCTGCTACGTTTCTGATAATTTGCTACACATCAAAAGAAAACCAGCACGTGGTTAAAATAAATGGAATTTAGAAAGATTGCCGAACTTACCCAGTTTAGTCTGAATCAAAAACCTTTACATTCTACCACTGTGCTAATAATACATTATATATATGAATCATATCTTTATTTTTTGTCATAATTTAAACTCCTTCCTCTTGTGTAAATACCAAATTCTCTCCTTCAGTCATTCTTACCAAATTTATAATTCCTTGCATTCTCAGAAGCATCTAACACCACACAAGCACATAGCTGAAATTCAAGAAAGGGAAAGTCTCATTAAATTGATTTGAATTCTTTAAACCTGATGCATTTCTTATCCCCCTCAGATCTTAAGCTGAAAAAGATTTTAATGAAGCTTGCATAAATCAGAGTGGCATTATATGGTCTAATAGTTAACTAATCTTTAATTGTGCAGTACTTTGAAATTTAATGACCATTATAGAGAATTCTGTCAGGATTAAAATGAACCAGGGAGGCTCACAATAGAAGAACGAAGTAGGAAAATGTGCATTGCTGATGCTAAAAGTGGCATTGTTGTTGCTATCTTCCTATGGGAGATTTTGTAGTAAAATTAAAATTGGCTCTATTGTTCAGTTGGTTTTGGTAGTTTCTTTTCCTATTGTTTGCTGACTTGAGTTGTCATGTGTTGACAAGTGGAACAATAGGAACAAATCAATCAAGATTTTTCCATATGTGAGGACAATAGGTCCAGGAAACAAAGGGTAAGGAAGGGGATGTACCCTGATTTGCTATCCTGACAAAAAAGACTTCTCAAACATTAAAACAGAAAACACAAGGAGAATATAAAACAACAGCAACAATCAATGACAAGTAGAACTTAATCATTTTACTTTGTAATATATATTGCTTGAAACTTCTTAGAAGCCTTTCACACTCTTGGGGCCCCTGGGTGGCTCAGTCAGTTAGGCATCTACCTTCAGTTCAGGTCATGATTCCGGGGTCCTGGGATTGAGCCCTGCTTTGCAGTGGGTCACCACTCAGTGAGGATGGATCTCACTTTCTCTCTCTCTCTGCTGCTCCCCTTGCTTGTCCTCCCTCTTTCTGTCAAACAAATAGATAAAATCTTTAAAAAATTTTTAAGTATATTTAAAAAAAAAGAAACATTTCAAACTCTTAACTGGATTCATTGACGGCTTATTGAGCCTCTTCCATGGACGGAGAAACATGTCTCATACATTATCTAATCTCCTTTTCAGTGTTTCTACTGAGCAAGCAAACCAGGTGTTTTTTTCCCAATTTAAAAATGAGAAATCAGATACTCAAAATACTCACGAAACTTTCTCAAGTGCCCAAAACTTGTTTGTAACATACATGACACAGAAACATGAAGGCAGATGTCAACTCATATTCTAGTGACTATCCTAAAAAGTCAGAATTGAAAAATAACCTCACTAACCTAAAAGAAGTTATCTTTACATGTTGAGTAGCCATATTTACTAAACTCAAAATAGATGTATGCGATAGAACAATGAGAATATTTGAAGTTCAATGACCAGGAATACACAAGTCATGCAGGCTCCACTAATGCAGATGCATGGCTACTGGAGATGCTGAAAATGAATGCCGTTATAGTTCAGCTTGAGAAATGAAAGCAACTCGTAGGGATGTTCTGGTGTATAGACAGTTAACTTAAAAATAGAGAAAACAGCCTTCAGGTTGGGAGTATGGCAATCTCCGTCCTGATGAGTTGCTTTATACATACAAAGAAATATTATTTCAGTCAGGAGCAGGGTGGTCAACATGAATTCAAATGACGAAATCCAGTTGGCCTTGTGTTCCCTGGTGCTGGGACAGGGAACATCCAATAACCAGCCCATGCCAGTGATGGTGTCTCCCTATTTTAGGGATCCACAGGCCAAGGCCATGAGAGACATCGCCCTGCAAAGTTCTGCCCTGAGTTCACACTCACCAAGCCAGGAGCTGTTATTAACCTGACATCCTAATAGATTTGTTTTTAAGAAAAAAAGATTCTGATCAATCAAAACAAATATCCAGGTTATTTAGCAAAATAGTCAACTCTGCAGAAGTTAAGTAAGGGGCATCCTGATGTGCATATTAGTCTCCGTTTGAGCCAAGCCTCAGAAAGTCTGATTCACTTGGTGACAAAGCTGAGCTGCTGGAGGGATAAACCTCAGGTCCACTCCAGCTCTGGCCATGGCCTTATGAGCCAGGGACACAAACACAATACCACATGCACATATTTTCTTAAGGATTACTCAGGAAAGGCACCCTTTGCCCACTGGTGACGGATTGTTCTTCAGCAAGTACTTCCTCCTCTCCTGCACCAGGTGGGGTGGAAAATGCTGACTTTGCATTTGGCCATGACCTGCCTTGGTCAATGGAATGTGAAGGGATATGGCATGGGTAGACATGTTAAACACGTATGTGGTTTCATGTGCCCTCCTGTGCTGCTGTAATCCTCCAGAAAGAAGCACAAACTCCAAGTGGCCACTGCCTCTGCAGACTGGGCCTCAGAAGGAAATGGACAAAGCAAAACCAGATCTCAACCTGTAGCATGTAGACAAGTTCAGGGGACCCAGATGAGGTCAGCCTTGTCCCCGCTGAGCAAGGAAAACAACATGTGTTGTTGTAGGCCACTGAGATTCTGAGTGTTCTGCTACAGTACACAAAAGATAGAGTGACAATACACAGAGAGATAGGTAGATGATAGATAGATAGATAATAGATTCATAGATAAATAGATATACACATATACATTGGCTAATACACTTTATCACAATTTCTTTGGCTTTTATATTTTCTTTGATTTGACCTATTTTCCATGTAGATTACATTTCTGCCTAGATCTGACTTTGAGAATCCATGCCATTTCCCAGGATGTCTGTTTCTGCCGCCTGAAATCAGTGTTTAGGCTCAGACATTTTCGTATTAGACTCTAGTTTTTACCAGTGCATGAGTCTGCCCTGCCCTTGGGCTTTTTGGTCTCCTACATTACCTCGGATTAGAATTCTTTCCCTTATTTTCGATTTTCTAAACCAAAAACTCAGACTTGCATCCTGACTGGGCTTGCTCTGGCTTCCCTACAATGTGGCAAAGGGGAAGCCTTGGGTTCTGAGGACCCATGATGGGTGTTTAGCAAGGTCAGGCCCTCTGTGATGGCTGAGGAAACAACCAGCCTCCTCATCTTCTCAGGGCAGGCTACGGTACTGCTGAAAAAGGAGAAACAACAGACATCCAGGGTCTCCCAAACCCTCACATGTTACCTGGGATGTGTGAGGCAGGGAGCATGAGGTATGACCTCCTTTTCCACAGCTCAGATTTACTGTGTCTCCTTTAACCCCAAAAGTTAGCTTCCATGTTGTGGCCACCGTCAGCCTCTAAGAAAGACTCAATGTAGGTAAAATAGAACTAACTGTCCCCCTTCCTGCCTCTACTCCCAAACCCAAGATTGTGACTCAACATTGCCACCAACCACCATTCTGAATCTCCTGGGCCAGAGCCCCTGTTGTTGTGTGGTGCCATTAGCGTGAGGTCCCTGAGTCTGTTTCTCTGAGGCTGTGACTAGCATCTCATGGAGGGCCATGGTTGCCGTAATTGCCCATTTATGTTTTTCCCCAGTGATGACAGAGTGGGAGCTACTCCAGTGGGCTTCCTGGCTCCAGGCACACTCCTTTCTATCTCCCTACTTAAGCCACAACGCCAGAGAATCAAGGTCATCAGCGTCAGTGACCCCATCCATAAAGTAACACCTACTTTGTCTACTAGACTCTTTGCATATCCCAAATGCGAGGGTGGGATGAGTGGTTTTCAGTTTGGGGACTTGGGGCCAGAAGCGTTGTAGAAGCAGCCTCTTCTTTGGACTAAGTTTTGCTGGGTAAGCCCACGTTTCAAAGTTGGGAAGCACAAGTTCCAAAAATGAGATATACGGGTGATTTGTTGTGAAAAGCCAATCTACTCTGACCCCATGGAACACAGATGCATGCATTCCGGCTCTTTAGTCACTGCCTAAAATATACGCCACTGGTATGCATCTAGAGCTTCATGGAGTACACCAGCCCAAAGTTGAATGCCCTATCATCTGACCACTTCCCCGTCTCTTGGAGCATATTATAATCGTGATCATTGTTATCTCTCCATAATAAAGTGGGTCACTGTGTCTGATACAGTGTTGAGTGGAATAAAGTATGCTCATGGGTCAGATTTTCTTTAAATAGTGGTGTGACAGAAACACGGGGAAAAGGAAAGCAAACCTGGATCTGTTTTTTAGGTGATGGTATCCATTTAGAAATGCTGCCCTTCAGAGCTCCATCATCTCAGCTCCCACCCCCAGATGGTACATGAGTGCCTGAGAGAACCTGTGAGTCACAGGATCTTGTGGTGGAGAGAGATTTGGGGTCCTTCCTTACAGGAAGTATCCTGCATCCTCCCTGGTCTTTGCTTCAGGGGAACTTCTGTTTGTGGACTGTTCAGAGGTTGGAAAAACAGAGGTGTCCTCCCCATGGCATTCTGTTGCTGTTTGTGGTCAAGGTCTGTTGGTGGGATCGCGTCTGGTGTGATCTTGTAGCTTGGGAAAGGGTGAGGAGAAAATACTCCATACCCCTGTCCTGGGTAGACTCCATCTCAACCCACACTCCTGACTATGAAGGCCGCATGACTGTCAGGCAAGGAGCTTTGTTCCACAGTCTCTGGAAACATCTCAAGTACTCTGGTCCCCCATTGTCCCTCAATCTGTTTACCTTTCCACAGGATAGAAAAGAAACTGGGCTACCTGCCATAGTCTGATAGTGAGAGACCAAGGCCCCCCCTCTGCCTGACCAAATCTGGCTACCTCGTTCACTGGGATGTGCCTGCCCCTGGTTTGATGCAAGGGTTAAGAAAATTAGTAAGGGTGCACGTGGGGGTGCACTGCTGGACATCTCCTAAAATTCCTGAAAGGACCTGGGCCTGGCATTGTCATCATCCTTATGAGTGTCCCTGCACTCATCTGTCTCCGGGCCTTGGCGCTGCTTCTCACATCCTGCTTCCCATAAGCACACCTCACACAGCAGTGTTTATTCTTGATGTGAATGATACATTCCATTGGTATTCTATTCTAATTGACCCTGCTGTGTCCTAATTAATTACAGGGACCAAAAGGCCAAAAAACAAAAACAAGCAAACAAATAAACAGAAAGACCCAAAAACAAACAAACAAAACCCGTGCACACACACATGCATAAAACAAGCACACAACAACTCATGTTAGCGGCGCCTGGGTGGCTCAGTGTGTTAAAGCCTCTGCCTTCAGCTCAGGTCATGGTCTCAGGGTCCTGTGATCGAGCCCCACGTTGGGCTCTCTGCTCAGTGGGGAGCCTGCTTCCTCCTCTCTCTCCGCCTGCCTCTCTGCCTTCTTGGGATTTCTGTCAAATAAATAAATAAAATCTTTAAAAAAACAAAAAACAAAAAAAAAACCCAAATTTATGTTAATTAATCAATTTTATGACCCATTCTTGAGTGTGAAAAACAGCACTACAGGAAATTTGAAAGTCCTTTCTTATCCTCACAGGACTAGTTTGTCTTTTAGTTGTTGTTTTGTTTTGTCTTTACAAAACAATTAGCAAGTACGAAACTCAGCTTCCAACCTCAAAGCTTCTCCATGACCGCTGTTCTAGGACACAGAACAAGGAAGCTGAGGGCTCCACTGGGGAGGCAGAACACTGCACAGGAGCCTGGCTTAGCAGTAGATTAAAACGGGTGGGCTTCATGTGTGAGAAACATTATCCTTATGATAGGACCTTCTAGTATCTCAGCGCGAGCAAGCAGCAAAGTAACATCTGCTAAATGCTAAATCCCAATTCTGGCTGATTTCCTTCCTTTCTGTCTTTTTCTTCACAACACACTGGCTGAGATCTCTTCTGTTCTTGTCTCTGAATGTAGGCCCAATTAAGGATCAATGGTGAACAAAGAGATGGCTGTCAATAGTGAAAGGAGGCTACACTCCTTATTCCAATCTAGAAACAAAATCTAGGCACAAACAAACATCTTTGAAACTAGTCAGAGAACAACATGAATCGCCAACATGGCCTGTTGGGTTTAGCCAAGGACAGAGTGAGGCCTCCCAGGGGAGAGGCTGCCTGGGTGAGTTGCCTCACCCTAAACCCCACACCAGCCCCTGGACATGGATGGGCATGGTTAATAGGGCACATCAGGGAGGGGAAGTGACCGGTGGGGAGGGTTAGAAACTGTTTATAACTTAGGACCTTGTAACTCCTGTGAAAATAGCTCTGCATCATTAGGACTGGGACATGACTCCACTGGCACCGGATTGGTCCAGTGACTAATAAAGTTTGCTATAATTCACCAGCCACTGTGATCTCTCATTTGGCACCTCCATAGGTCCATAGGGTGCAGGCTAAATGGGGGCTGTAACAATCCGTTTCAAGAGAAAATGGCAGCACATTTGTATGTCTGCTCTGGATAGCTCAGTTTGCACAATGTAAAAGGAGCTACAGAATGAGCAAAGGGATGGATGGACTCAGAAGAGGACACGTTAACCCACGGTTGGCTGAGATGGGGATTGGCATTGGGAAATAGTAGAAAATCCATAGATTGGTCTCTCCTCCCAGTTCCTGGCACAGGGCCCCAAAGACCTTTGGAATTGTGTGGGCCATAAGAATGTCTTTTGTTATAACAAGGCGGCACTTGGTCTCCTGGACCAGCAGCAGGTTAGTGTCAGAATCGAGTTGAATTGTGGGGTACCCCAGTAGCACTGCAGACAACTACTTGGTGTGGGGAATGAACCCACCCATCTGGTGTCAGAAGCCTGATGAGTGTGTTGTAATGAGTGTAAAGGAAGAGGGGAGAAGTTTTTTCTTTGCAGGTATGTCAAAATAAAATTTTTCTGGGATTTTCACTATGAAGGCTCTAAAGCCTTTTGGATGCATTCTAAATATTCAAAGGAGGGCTAAAATACCTGGGTTCTTCAACATGGTTGATGCCTGCCTCCTTTGGTGGTGAACTTTGGGTAGAGAACATGCTCTGGAAACCAAGGATGCAGACACCATAGGATACACCTTAGCCAGAATCAGATATTAAAACTGTGACATTGTTTCTTTAGCTTTGCCCCAAAAGGTAGTTATGGCTTAGCTGATCTAGTCTTCATTTTTTAAATATTAATTTATTTCATTGTAACAATAGTAGCAAGGTCATGTAATGCATTTTTATCTATTCTTTACAAAAATTATTGACGTTGCTCCTGCCCTTCCCTATCCCTCAAACCCACTAATCACTCCCCTTTTCTTTCAATCAATCTTTTCTCCCCCAGTCTACAAGCAAATCTCATTATGGAATGTTAACTCTCAAACCTGAAGATAAAATATTCTTTGATGAGTCTGTCCCTATAATTATTTGCAGGATAATCTTTCATTTATATATTAGCAAATTGTTGGCAATCTCTTTGCATACCAATGCACTATTCATTGACAAATCTCTATGGTTGTATTCTTAGTGCAAGTTTTAAAGTAAATAATGCTGGCTTATGAGCTGACAAATTTGCTGCTGAAATACTTTCATTTTCTATCTACCAGCTGTCCTCTCCAAGAGGCAGGATGTAATGAATCCCAGGAAGAGGATTACATAGTACCACCTATTCCATTAGGGTATTTCATTTCTAAGCTTAAGAGAAGCCAGTTGTGAGCTTAAATATTATATCACAGAGCTTCTGATTAGAATGTTTTTTGTTATTCATTTTAAACTGCAGAGGTTGAAAATGTATTTCTAATTTATTTTTTTTTTTCAACTGAATAGCAGGAGTGATAACAGCTACTATGTTTCTTCAAAGAGTTTCTGGGAGAAAAAACTGGTTATTCACTTCCAGTTCAAAGTATGCTCTAAAGAGCAAGTAACAAAAGAAAATCTCTAATTTTTGGCAAATAAAACAGCATCATTTATTTTTGTTGTTAGTAAAATCTGCTTGAATACCCACTATGTGTAAGTCACTGTGTAATGTGTGTAGATACACTGTGTCTGAGTGTATTCTTGCCCCACAGAAAGCCAGGCATGCAGCTGGTGCTTAGTAATGGGAATTCTTTTTCCCAAATCAATCCTGTACTGAGAGTTTAGGCAAAACAGGCCACAGGAGCTGTTGGACCCCAGTGATAGCTGAGAGGATGTCATGTCAACATGAAGTGATGAGAGGGGAGACTGGGTCATTAGCGCCACAGGATTCCGACAAGCAGGGGAACCAACGGATTAAGATGCTGTCAGCACATTCAGAGAATGGAAAGGTTTTAGCACTGCTTTGCTGTTAATGGGAACTGGGCTCTTTTCTTTTATATTGAACACAATAGTATTTTGATTGCTATAAATACTCAGATGGAGAACATTTTCAAAAGCAGACTTGCACTGAAAATATGCCCCCCATATTTATCCTTTGCTTCTTTGTTTGAGGACTGCTGCTCTCACAGTACTTTGACCCACCACAAGTCACTGTGAATTCCTGACATCAGCCCTTGCTTCCTTGACAGATCTGCTCAAATCTCAGAGCTCTCCATTCAATCCCCCTGCCCCTTCTTTTTGTCTTTCTCCACAGACCTCCAATCCCAGATAGAATAAACCTCTGTGTGCTTTTACCAGAGCGGGTGAACATCGCTGAAGAAAAAATTACACAGCCTAGAAGATTAGTTTTGCTTTACTTTTGTGATTGTGCTCTTTTTTTTTTTTTAAAGATTTTATTTATTTACTTGACAGACAGAGATCACAAGTAGGCAGAGAGGCAGAGAGAGAGAAGGAAGCAGGCTGTCCGCAGAGCAGAGAGCCCAATACGGGGCTCGATCCCAGGACCCTGGGATCATGACCCGAGCCAAAGGCAGCGGCTTTAACCCACTGAGCCACCCAGGTGCCCCGTGATTGTGCTCTTGTAACAGACTCTAAGTAGCTGCGGACACACAAGTCACCTGGCTCACAGAGCCCTCCTGCTGTCTGACCTGCCTATTTCACACCTTCTCTTTCCTCCCTGGAACTTCACATGGTACTTCTCCACTATCACAGCAGCTGACCTACATCTGTGCCTGGACACCAAAGGACATTATGCAAGAGCACCCCATTTCTGGTGCTGCTGGAGGATTGCTTTAAGGCTGGGCTGCAGGACCGGTGACTCCACTCAATTGTTCATGCTATTTGCCCATTTCCTTTCTTCCTTTTTTACCTTGCCTCTGTCACTGGGAACACCTGGGGTTCTACCAAGGACACTTTGTCTATGCTGAGACGTGATCAATAATCCTTATTAATTACAGGAGTTAGTGGGGCCCGTTATCTTATTTAACCCCCCCACCCCAATTTAATTTCTTATATTTTTGTCTCTTAGTCTAGGATCCTGGTAGAAGACCACGAGTGGTGGGATGGAAGTTCACATGAGGGACTCTGGGACTATTAAAGCAGAATTTGCAGGATCCAGGGCTGCCTGGGTGGCTCAGTAGTTAAGCATCTGCCTTCGGTTCAGGTTGTGATCCCAGGGTCCTGATATCTATCTAGTCTGGCATCAAGCTCCCTGCTCAGTGGGGATCCTGCTTCTCCCTCTCCCACTCCCCCTACTTGTGTTCATTTCCTGGCTGTGTCTGTCTCTGTCAAATAAATAAAATCTTAAAAAAAAATGAATTTGCAGGAGCTGGAGTTATACCAGAATGATTGTGAAGGGCCAGGGAGGTTTCATGGTGATTTAGATTTTATCCCCTGAATTTTGTTTCTTGAGCTAGAAGTGGTAAGTTTCAAAAAATAACAGAGATTGTGAGTTACAAACTTGTACATAACCATATGTACATGTTTGCCAGATGTACCCTGGAAGCTTCTACAGACTATTTTAGGAAACTATCTTATTTAAACTCAAGACATTTCATTAAATACAGTCTTGACTGGCATTTGAGTTTTGTAGTTTTTGTAAGACTAATATAAAGGAATTAAATTGCAGTTGTTAAATTGTGTGGAAGCTTATGGTGCCCTGATGTCCCTCTTCCTCCTAAACTCTGACTCGGTGGGAGTACAAACAATTCATCTACTTGCTTATTCATTTTACAGGAAGAAATACTTCTGAAGCCCCTACACTATTTCAGTTTTTTTTTTTTTATATTCTAGGTTTTGATATTTAAGATATAATCAAAATAGACAAAATTGTTGTTTTCAAAGAGCTTTCATTCTGTGGAAAAGGAAATACTTACAACTATATATATTGGTTGATGTATTTATGTGTACATGGTATGATAAATACTATGGGGAAATATAAAACAGACTCAGGAAAAGGTCAGGGATGGGTAACTATTTTATATGGACTTGTCAGCAAAGACCTCATCAAGCAGGCCACATTTGATCAGTCTTAAGGAAAGGAGGGACCAAGCCCAGACGATGAAAGCCCAGGGTCACTGTAAGGGTGCAGACACTGAGGAGGAAGTGTGCTGAGTGTGCCTGAGAGACAGCAGGAGGCAAGCAAGCCTGCAGGAGAGTCATTGGAAGGGTAAGCCAAGGGGGTGGGATCAAAGACAAGCACAGCTTGCAGATCTCCTGGGAAAGATCTCTTAGGAAGACCACTGAATGCATAGATCTCTAGTAAAAGAGAATTACAATTTGGACTTCATCATAATTAAAGACTTCTCATCCTCAAAAGTCATTGATAATTAAAGAAAATTATAAGTGTAATACACTTGGAAAATATTTATAAGACACATACCTTATAAAGCACTTGCCTCTAGAATATATAAAGAACCCTTAAAATTCAACAAGAAAATAAAACTCCAATTAAAAAAAAAATTAGTAGGGACACCTGGGTGGCTCAGTTGGTTAAGCAGCTGCCTTCGGCTCAGGTCATGATCCCAGCGTCCTGGGATCGAGTCCCACATCCGGCTCCTTGCTCGGCAGGGAGCCTGCTTCTCCCTCTGCCTCTGCCTGCCACTCTGTCAGCCTGTGCTCGCTCTCTCTCTGACAAATAAATAAATAAAATCTTTAAAAAAAAATAGTAAAAGATCTGAACTGACACTTCACCTAAGAAAACAGAAGAATAGCAGATAAGTACATAAAGAAACAAAGCTCAACATCATTAATCAAGAATAAAATTACAGAAAAGTACAATGACACACCTATTAGAAAAACTGAAAAACAAAACAAAACAAAAACCAGACCCTGCATATACATATCCATTGGTGGAGAAGACACAGAGCCTGGAACTCACATACGTTGCTAATAGGAATACAAAAAGCAGATATTTTGGAAAGTCTTTTTTTTTTCCCTAAAAAATTAAACATTTATTGTATGGTCTAGTGCTCCTAGTTACATGTATTTGACCCTAGAGAAATGAACATTTAAGTTCCTACAAAAATCTTTCTGCAACCACTTATAGAATCTTTCATTTTAATCACCAAATATGGAAAAAATCTAATGAATCTGGGTTTTTCAAAAGAGTGAATGGATGAAGAGACAGTGTTATGTCCATGCAATGAAAGGTAACAGACTATTGTCACACAAAACAACATGAGAGAATCGTAAGTGCATAATATTAAATGAAGGAAGCCAACGTTTCCATACCATGTCATTCCTTTGTATGACATTGTGGAAAAGGGAAAAATCACAGTGGTAGAAATGATTGGTGGTGGCAGGAGGCAACATAGGGGAAGCACGATGACCCTTGGGGTGATAGAAATGTTCCACATACTGATTGTGATGGTGGTTACAGGATCCATTGCATTTATTAAAGTTCATGAGCTGTACACTTACTGTGTGTAAATTTTACCTTAATAGAGCTAATTAAAATATTAAAAGTCTGGTTTATGTAGATATTACACTAACCAAAAATTAGGTATATTGTTAGTGAAAATTATAATGAGGCATATATAATGAGGTGATAATTTATATATATATATAATATATATATATTATATAATTATAATGAGGTGATAAATTCCTTAAGGAGTAAGGATTTGGGGGTTTTTAGGTGACTTAAACCAATGGTATTATCTGATTGCGTGAGTTCCAAACCTGGGGACTGTTTAGGGAGGAAGCTAAAAGAAAGGAGTTTACATCAAAGCTTTGGAAACAGCAGTAAAAGGGAAGCTCCTTGAGCTGCATGAAGGGTGTAGATGGATAAACAGTTGTGGTTTCGAGATTCCAGAGAATGCAGAGTTCTCCGTGGTGTACCAGATTCTAGGAAGAGCAAGGACAGCAACAACATTTAAGAAGTGACATTAAAGGGGCGCCTGGGTGGCTCAATGGGTTAAGCTGCTGCCTTCGGCTCGGGTCATAATCTCAGGGTCCTGGGATGGAGTCCCGTATTGGGCTCTCTGCTCAGCAGGGAGCCTGCTTCATCCTCTCTCTCTCTGCCTGCCTCTCTGCCTACTTGTGATCAGTCTCTGTCAAATAAATAAATAAAATATTAAAAAAAAAAAAAGAAATGACATTAAAAAAAAAAAAAAAGAATGAGAGAATGTACCAGTGACTAACATTCCCAAAAAGTAGAGTGGCAGTATTGAGGACAGTGGTGATGAATGGAAGAAAGGCCAGTTTAACAACATCCAGAGCCATAGTGGAGGGAGAATCCAAGGAACACAGGGGGACCTAGGCTCGTTGACCTTACAGGAGCACATGACCTCCATGTCAAAGATGCACAGGAGGACCACGGTGTGTGCACCTCTGAGTGCTGGCAGGAGGTGAGGGTAGAGGTCCCCCATGAGCACGCAGGGCTCTGGAGACACCCGCCTCTTGTGCTGATAATGCTGGCTCTATAGAAATGGGGAGGTCTTCCCAAGGTCCCCATATGTACCCTGGAATATCAGGGTACATATCTGTACGTTTTTCGTGTTTGGTTTTTGGTGAATATCTCCAGTGGCTAATTCTAGAGTTTCTAATATCAGAAATTCACTTAATATTTTTAAGTGAATAGGTGGAAAGTGAATGATAAGCATTCAAGGATCTTTTGACTAATCACCCTACCTAATAGTCAGTCTTGGTGTTTAGAGTCTGTCAGCACGTGTGACAACAAACTTACTAATAAAGTAAAACTGCAGATCTTCCTGTTCCTATACATTTTGTTCATATGCATTTGACTCCGTTCAAAGGCCTAACAAGTAGTTGCTCATTGAGTGGGCTTGAACAAATTCAAGGGAACAAAGATCCCTTCTGCTGGATAGAGAAGAGGTATTTTCTTACTCTTTGTTTTGCTTGGATGAGTCCACTCTGGGGAGTGAAATGCAGAGTATAATTAAGCCAGCATAATCCCTTGATCTGGCTGCTTTGGGAGCTTGTTCACCCCTCCCAAATTTCTCTCCCTGATAGTGCGCTTTCAGAAAGAGAGGCAGTTCCAATGCAGGAGAGCCAGGGGCAGATATCCCAGTGACCATCATCAAGGGGGCTTGACCAAAGAATCGGTTCCAGTTCCTATCATGACATCCCCAGGCCAGCTGGATGCCTGTATTATCTGGAACCACAGGTCCGTGTGTTTCCCAGTTCAGGCTGTAGAAGCTCCTTTGCTGTCCACATATGGTAATTCTTTGACATTTATTTGTTTTGCTCCTCCTGGGGTTCTTTCTCTCGCCATGATTATATCCACCACCTTTTGTGACTATGCGGCTCTTCAAAAATTACACATTGATAAATGTTTTAAGGACAAAAAAGAAAGCTGTTTAGAGCTGACATGAAATTTTCTCTTGTTTCCTTAAAGCTTGTTTGCCAGGAAATGAAAAGCTACAATTACTTTAACGTGATCATGGGTTTTCACACCAATGCTGAATGTGCAATTACTCTTGGCTTTGAGAATGAGTTTGAAAAGGGACACAGAAAGGTAATCAACAGGGTGTCTTGGGCAGACAAAAGGAGCCTGATTCAGGAAGGGCAGAGGGCAGAGGACCTGGCTGCAGAGCCCCTGCCCCCAATGCCCGGCTGCAGAGCGCTCACACTTCAGTTTAACCATTTCCAGAGTTCCTTTCTAGTCCTTATTATCAAACGGTTAATTTCCAAATGATCAGTTAGATCTGTTTGCCCCAACATGAGATGTCATCATCTCAATCAGGAATGTGACAGAGGGACACCTGGGGGGTTCAGTCGTTTAAGCATCTGACTTTAGCCCAGGTTATGATCTCCGGGTCCTGGGATGGAGCCTGCCTCAGTTTCCTCACTCAGCAGGGATTCTGCTTGTCCTTCTGCCCCTCCACCTGTGTGTGCTCTCTCACACACACACACACTCTCTCTCTCAAATAAATAGAGCCTTTGAAAAAAAAAAGAATGTGACAGAATCTGACTGGGTTTTCATTATGGTATTAGTGGCCTCAAGTGAAGTCCAAAAGGAATGAACTGAGAGGTGACCTCCACATGTGAGGTCAGGTACCTCTTTCAGCTTTGAGAATCCTCAGGTATCTTATTTTTCCCGGAAAACTCAGAGACGCTAATCTCTAAAAATCACTGTATGATTATTTTCAACGAAATGAAATAACATAAAAAGTGGCATAACATAACACAGATATATTTTATAGGAATAAGAATGGTGTCAGTGAAGAGTTCTGACTTTAAAACAGGGCAGAGCAAGGCTTAAATATACTCGACCACTTTGCTAGCTGCGTGCTTTATATGAGCCACTGACCTCTGCTGAACAAGAGTTGCCTCTTCCGTACATGGAGTCAATAACTCTTACTTTACAAAGTTGTTATCAGCATTTGGAAAAAGGGGGTTGACCTTAAAAGTAAATCAGCCGGTATTTTATCAGAAAAATGGGTTTATTTGGGAATCGCAGAGGAACTGCAGTTCCGGATAAACAAGCTATGGCCAAGATAGGTAAGCCCAGAGAATGAAGGAGAGGAAAATTACTTTATGAAGAAAATGGGCTGCCTTGAAGGAAAGTCCACTGGAGGAAAGGGAGGGTTCAGGGGATTGATGGTTTCTCATTGGCTGAGTCGTGGTATTTTCTTATTGGTTGAGCTTGTTGCAAGCAGCAGTTCTTTCCTTCCTTCTGCTGTAGCAGGGTAGGCTTCTTTCTGTTGGGAATTCGAGAGAATGCAAGACACTTCTTTTCCAGGTGCGTCTGCAATTGATGATGAGGGATAGGGCGTGAGCGCTCGCCTTTCTGGCAACAAAGGTAAAATGCTTGGTCCATAGATTTTATTACAGACTGCTGTGCAGAGGTTGCTTCACTGGAAGCTTTGGTTAAAAATAGCAGATGCCAATCCCTCCTCTAGAGAGCCTGGTGCAACAATTCAGGGTGAGCTCTGCAGTGTGGAAACACGAGGTAAGAAAGATTTGGGAAAGACTTCTGAATGTGGCATTTCTGCTGGTGTTTGAAAAGTTTCTCTAACTGCATCCTGGGATGCAGTTAGAGCAAGGCACCTTGAAGTAGAGGAAATTGACAGGACATGCACTGACAGCTGGAAGTGTGTGGGGAACACCATGACAGGCTGTAAAGCTGGGATGTGAGCATGCAAACTGCACATAAGGAGAGAGGGACAGAGAGTGGAATATAATACACCTGGCATAAAAACCTCACATGTGTGAAAGCCAGAAAAGCGACAGCCTTTGCTGGGACCATTGTGCATGCTACACTGTTCCGTCATTTCGTAGGCAGTATAATCAGATGAGGGATAAACTCATTTCATCACAGATACAGAGTTACATTTCGTTACTTATATAGAGTCACATTTCTGTATCCGCACTCATTCTGTACATTTTTTTTTTTTTTTTTTAGAAAACCCGTAGGAGAATGCAGTGCTTCTATTACTGGGTCGTGAATAGGAATGTCTATTTTGAACTCACCAATACTACTCTCCTGGAAGTCTGACCCAGCACACATCATAATTCTAAATGGTTTATGTTTTTCTCTAAGTATACCGCACTTTTCTGCTCCCTGGAGCTTCAATGTCAGCTTTCAGTAAATGGTACAAGAATCTATTTTGTTGGTGATTTAACTGTAGGAATTCGTCCCTGCCTTCTTATTTAACTTCCACATTGAATTTAAATGTTTTATATTTATTTTTTCACCAGTAATCATAAGCCTGAGGCCAGTGAATGAATCTTGAGTAAAAGAAATGAGCTGGACTTTTTCCAAAATGTAATTCATTTCCTATGAGCAAGTCGGGAGTCTAGGGAATTAACTGTTTCACACCAGTAGCTTATTTTATATCACATAAGTCTGCTTCCTATTAAAATTAATTTGAGAACAAGAGCAATTATCAATACATTTTTGTTGCTGTGGGTCCCACTCCACATAAAAATATTTCAGAAAGTATACAGTGATAAAGTGTTGGATTATAACAGAAGACACCATCAGCTACTGGGTTTTAATATCTCCTGACCAGTTTTCCCGCCTTTAAATTGCTCTCTTCCTCTCTCTCTTTAAAGAGAATTTATTTTTAAAATTATTTTTATGAACATATAATGTATTATTTCCCCAGGGGTACAGGTCTGTGAATCATCAGGCTTACATATTGCACAGCGCTCACCATAGCACACAGCCTCCCCATTGTCCATCACCAGCCACGCTATTCCTACCCCATATCCCCCAGCAACCCTCAGTTTGTTTTGTGAGATTAAGAGTCTCTTATGGTTTGTCTCCCTCCTGATGTCATCTTGTTTCATTTTTTCCTTCCCTACTACCCAAAACCCCTGCCTTGCCTCTCAAATTCCTCATATCAGAGAGGTCATATGATAGTTGTCTTTCTCTGATTGACTTATTTCCTCAGCATAATACCTTCTAGTTCCATCCATGCCATTGCAAATGGCAAGATTTCATTTCTTTTGATGGCTGCATAGTATTCCATTGTGTATATATACCACATCTTCTTTATCCATTCATCTGTTGGTGGACATCTAGGTTCTTCCCATAGTTTGGCCATTGTGGACATTGCTGCTATAAACATTCAGGTGCACGTGCCCCTTCGGATCTCTACGTTTGTATCTTTAGGGTAAATAGCCAGTAGTGTGATTGCTGGGTCATAGGGTAGCTCTATTTTCAACTTTTTGAGGAACCTCCATGCTGTTTTCCAGAGTGACTGTACCAACTTGCATTCCCAAGAACAGTGTAGGAGGGTTCCCCTTTCTCCGCATCCTCGCTAACATCTGTCATTTCCTGACTTGTTAATTTTGGCCATTCTGACTGGTGTGAGGTGGTATCTCATTGTGATTTTGATTTGTATTTCCCTGATGCTGAGTGATGTTGAGCACTTTTTCATGTAAGATACTTTATTTTTTTAAAAGCTGTTTTAGGTTCACAGCAAAATTGAGCAGGAGGTACAGAGGTCCCATATATCTCCTCTCCCCACCATGCACAGCCTTCCTCAATATCCACATTCCCCCACTAGAATAGTACATTTATTACAATGGGTCAACCTATATTGACACATCATAATCATCCAAGTCCCTAGTTTACCTTGGATCTTACTCTTGGTATTGTGCATTCTGTGAGCTTGGACAAATTTGTGATGGCATGTATCCATCACTATACAGAGTATCTTCACTCTCCTACAAATCCTCTGTGTTCTACCTATTCATTCTTCCCTCCTGCTAACCCTGGAAACCATTGATCTTTTTATTGTCTCCATAGCCCTACTTTTTCCAGATTGTCATATAGTTGGAATCACATATTATATATCATTTTCAGATAGGCTTCTTTCACTTAGTGATATGCATTTAAATGTCCTCTGTGTCTTCTCGTGGCTTGATAGCTTCTTTCTGTTTAGTGCTGAATAATATTCCATTAAATTGGTGTTTCTTAAACAATGAATTTAGATAGGCATATGGACATGGCATTAAATAAATACTGAATTATACATGAGTAAGTTCTTTCTATTTTTAAGTTGTATTTAAATTTTTTCTGATTATACCAAAGTAGAATCTTCAGCAAATAAGACTACGACTGGCTTACATTTTTGCATAATGAAGTAGAGTTTCATTTTAACATAATACATGTGTAAGCAGAAACAATGAGTCCATGCAAATTAAAAGTATAAATACATTTAAGAGTAGCAGCTCACATCAGTTTAATAACACTAGAGGTTCATATGATTGCAGCAAAATTATAAAGGTCATATTATAATAACAGTGGTTTAGGATACTCTGCAGCGAGAATGACTTTTTAAAATCCAGTTTTGATTACGCCACACTTGTCTTAAAGCATTTCATTTTATCCTGGGACATCTACGGGGGACTTCCCTTTATCTAATCTCTGTCATTAAATCTATCACCAAGTTGTAGCTCTAAAACACGTCTTAAACTTGAGTCTGTCCATTTCTACTACCTCCCCAATCCAAGTCACCATCATCTGTGACCTCAATGTCAGTAAGAGCTTTCCACATCCCTATCCCCCACTTCAATCTAAGCAGCCAGACTGGTCTTTCTAAATTATAAGTTGGGTCAGCTCACCTAAATCACGAGGTGATGGTAGCTTGTGAGCATATGGTTATTTTCAGCTCTACTGAAAAGCCTCCAGCTACTGAGAAGAGTGCATTTGAACTAAGAATCAGGGGGTGGGGAAGAAATACATGTATTTTCCAGGTCTCAGAAGTCCTAAATTATCAGGCTCCTGACCACTTCTCTGGTGTCATTTACTTCTAACCTTCCCACTGGCCTTCTTGTGGACCTGGGATATGACAGTTTCATTTCCAGCATAGTACCTCAGCACTTGATGACCTTTCTGCCTGGAAGGTGCTCCCACCTGCCCACCTACCCTCGCCCCTTACACATCACTGATCTCCATACTCATTCAGCCTGAAGATTCGGGTTTTTGTTTTAGTGGCCATCAAAAGATAACTCATCCTATGCATTCAATTTGAATTCCTTACTTAGTTCTCACTGTGAGATGATTTTTTGCATCTGATAAAGATTTTATTTGTTTTTTTTTAAAGATTTTATTTATTTATTTGACAGAGAGAGATCACGAGTAGAGAGAGAGGCAGCAGAGAGAGAGAGAGGGAAGCAGGCTCCCTGCTGAGCAGAGAGCCCCATGTGGGACTCGATCCCAGGACACTGAGATCATGACCTGAGCTGAAGGCAGCAGCTTAACCCACTGAGCCACCCAGGCGCCCAAGATTTTATTTGTTTATTTGAGAGAGAGAAAGAGAGAGAGAGAGATCGAGCACAAGCTGGGGGAGGGGCAGAAGAAAGTAATTAAGTTTATCATTCATTCTACATTTATTCATTGGAATTCTATTTTAAGAAAGAACTGTCTCCCTTCTTCTCCTTTTTATTTATATAGTCAATCATTTATTTATATGAGTATGGCCCTGTGGATATTTATTTTATACATTTGTATCATTATTTAAATTGTTGCAGAAATTGTCTCAAAGAAAGTCATCGGGATCTCCAAGTTGGCTTTTGTGCCCATCGTTTTGTGAGCACAGCTTTCATTTCTGGAGCACTCTGCATTCCAGACTTAACTTATATTTTCTCTGGAATCATTTTCTCCAAGGAGGCCTGGTTTCTTTTATTGGAAAATGGATCTAAATACTAATGTATGTACATTAGGGGTTTGTCATTGCTACTGAAGTGTTATACTTCCCAGTCCTTTAGAGCACATGGCTGATGTACACAAGGGTGTGAAATCAAGGACTGAGGAGTTTCAGAATCATCTTGGTCTGAGAAAGACTAGAGAGAAGTACTAGGAGGGATTGCCTCTTGAATGGTATACTTCTAGCCAGCCAGACTTCTTCCTGGTATTAGAGCTGCATTTCCTTATACCATCTTTTCAACAAGTCCACAGTTTAGCTCTTAGTATCCCTCACTTAGATTAAGGATAGAGAGGTTAACTCACCCAAATTCCTATAGCTTCTCAAAGGAAAATAAACAATATTAATCACCATAGTGACCATTGAGCAGTGCAGGGGCCAGGAACTAGGTCTTTCTCACGCTGAAGCCAGAGTTCTTTCCAGAGTCTAATGTTTTCTATCCAGGGTTGGTCCCCAAACCTGGGGGACAAACTGGGAGAAAGGAGATCTTCTACCTTCCCCTCTCCGCTGCCTTGGCTTCTGTCCTTCACACAGTAAAATGGCCAAGGACAGGAATAGTATGTGATAGGTGGAATAAAGAAATATTAAAGGCTTTATTGACAACTTCTCCAAAACTATATTTGTGTAAATTTTCATGCCTAAATAAATAGAAACATGTTTATGGTATCATGGCAGCTTTTGCTCTTCTCAGGGCTTTTGAGGACCCTGTGTGCAGGACACACTGTGACTGAGGGATGGAGAGAGAAGTGGCTGCTCAGGTCTGGCTCCAGGATTTTTTGTCTTTTTTTGGGGAGACATAGCTGGGCTTTGAGTGGAGGCAGAGAATCCATAAACCTCCAACATGAAGTGTTGTGCCAGGCCTGTGGAACACTGATGACCTGCCATAGATCCAGAATCCAGACGTCTGGTGACGCCTGGGGGGCTCAGTCTGTGAGGCATCTAACTTTGGCCCAGGTCATGATCCCAGGGTCTGGGGATTGAGCCTCGCATCAGGCTTCTTGGTCAGTGGGGATGCTGCTTCTCCCTCTTTCTCTGTCCCTCCCCTGGCTTGTGTTCTGTCATGCACACTCATTCTCTCTCAGATAAATAAATACAATCCTAAAAAAAAAAAAAAAAAAAAAAGAACCAAGACAGTCTAAAACCATACACTGGTGCTATTTCCATAATGACACTCAAAAAGCCCAACATTGAGTCAGAGCTGAGATGTGAACTGGGCTTCCCTCCTACCAGCTGTGTGACCCTTGGGGAAGTCACTTGAACATCCTAACCCTTCCTTGCTTTCTCTGGCTCTCCCGCCAGTTTTTTTTTCCCCCTCTCTCAATCTGTCTTCCTTCCTCCCTCCTTTCTTCCCTCCCTCCTTCCTTTCTCCCTCCCTCCCTCCCTCCCCTCCCTTCTTCCTTCTTTCCTGCCATAGTTAAATGCACTTAGCTGAACCTCCGGAATAACTAAACACAACCAAGAATGGAAAAGTGCGTGGTCAGGCAAAGGCATGTGATAAACTGTGTTTAATCCAATGTTGCTCCTTACTGCCCTGCAGATTTTGCAGACTTGGAAGCCTCTTGTGAATATGGCAAGGCAGCAGTGTAGAAGAGAGGAAGGTGAACATCAGTATTTTAGTGTTATCTTGGTGTCTTTGGAGGGCATAACACACAGATTTTATTCTCCCCTGAAATGGCTCACATTCAGGTCATCAATCATATCACTGTTTGTAAAATCAGCAATCAATTCTCCCTTTTCTTGTTTCCTGACCTCTCTGTAGTCCTTGCTGGGCTGATCAGTTTATCCTTCTTGAAACTGTGTTTTGTTGCTGCCTCTTGCTCCATACCTATCTGGGGGTGTTTGTTTGTTTGTTTGTTTGTTTTTCTTCTAAGATTTTATTTATTTATTTGACACAAAGAGAGAGAGAGAATGAGAGAGAGAGAGCACAAGTAGGCAGAACAGCAGACAAAGGGAGAGGGGGAAGCAGGCTCTCCGCTGAGCAGGGAGCCTGATGCGAGGCTCAATCCCAGGACCCTGGAATCATGACCTGAGTCAAAGGCAGGTGCTTAACCGAATGAGCCACCCAGGTGCCCCTATACCCATCTGGTTTTATCACAACCTCTTGACGATTACTTAGTGTGCTTTCCCGGACCTTCCTCTTCTGCCCCATTGTGTCTGGATGGTGTCTCCACGGTGTGCTATCCACCTGCTTTTACTTCTTTGCAACACTATTTGTGTGATTCTATCCATTTCCTTGGCTCAAAATGCTATCAAGGGGTTGCAGACTTTCAGATTTATATCTTCACCTCGGAATTCTCCCTAAGTTCCAGAGGTGCACACTCCGATGCTTTCTCCAAATCTCTACTTGGATTAATGACAAGAACCACAAACTTAATATGTTAAAATATTGATTCTATTTTTCGTGCATAATGCGCCCCCTGCAGCTTTTCCCATTTCAGTGCGTGTCCCCATCGTGCATGCAGCCTCCAGCCTCGCATTCAGTTAGGCACTACGCCTCCAAGTGCCCAAATTCTCATCACTCCACACGGTTTTGCTACTAAAAATGAAGTCCACGACACCTCCTTGTCTTCTCCGTGGTAATCCAGCAGCCCCCAAAGCGGCTCTCCCTACTTCTGTTCTCATCCCCGCACCTGTCTTCTGCCCAGTGGCCTGAGGAACTTATGCAAGATGCCACCTCCCTAAAATGGCCCGGAGACTCCTCCATTCCCTAAAGGCTGCCTCCCTCCCACCCTGGCCTCCCCACATCTTCCTTAAGCACCACCAGCCTTCACCGCGTGCCTCGAATTCTGTAAACCTTTCTACCTAAAGATCACTGCACCTGCTGTCATTTTTCTACATTTGCAGAAATATCTCCTCGTTATTCAAATCAGAACTCAGTCTACACCTCCTCAGAGGGGCTTTTCCAGCATCAGTAAAATAGTAACCCCCTCCCTTACAATTTGCTGGCTTTTCTTCACTTAGTGCTGCACCTATCTTGCCTGAAAGCATTTGCCTTCCCTTCATCCTTCTTTCTTTCCCTCCTTCACCCTGTGTGTTCGGAAATAGGGAGACATGCCAGACAGTGATGTCAATCTGACTCCAGCTGAAGAAAAGAGGAGAGAGGAGTGGGAGGGAGCATCCCAGGTTTCTCATTACATTCTTGAGCCAAAATCAGCTGATGGCTGGTGCCTGGGTCTCCCAGAAATGGGTCTGCCTTACCATCCACCTTGCAGTCATTGCTGGTGGGGAGAAGCCATGAGATGCTTAGCCTAAAAGAAAATAGCGGTGAGTTTCAAGCACAGCCTCAGTCGCCTTCCCTGGAGTGGAAATCTGCCAGGTACAATCCATGCAAGCCAACAGAATTGCCTTTTACTCAAGAGTAAGCCCAAGTTTTGACATCCCATCGGTGCTCTAGAAATGGTCTTACTGCTTCTTTCTATGGATGCAAATATATATTAAATATGAAAGAATACATGCTTGCATCTATAGAAAGGGGCACTTTTCCAATGGCCTTCAGACAATTTTAAGAAAATGTGGCAGATGGCATCCCATCAAGTATGTTAAGTATGCTTGTCATCATGAATGAGAAGTTGAGAACACCTATCCAAAAAGCCCAGAAGGACTCGGGAGTGATAAAAACCAACAAGAAGTACATTCTGGATAGCTAAAATGAAAAGCAATAAGCTCGAAATTATAAGAGAACCAAGGAGGGACTTCTAATCACTTTTTATCTAAGTAGAATTCCATTTTTCAAGAGCATAATAGAAGGTAATGAAAAGCACTTGTACAAAGAGAAGGGAAAAAAATACAACTCATTAGTCTGTTCCAAACCACAGTGTATGACTGGTAACGTTTCCCCCGCTCCGGTTATCCGATATACTTCAGTACCAGATGGCTAAAGGTTGTTCCTTCTCTTCCTGCTCTTAGGTTGTAGAGGGTCCCTCTCCCCCGGGAGTCCTTTCCTCCCAGAGGGCACTGCCCATGGAGATTACGAGCACAGTCTCAGATCTGTACCATTCTCCATGAAGGGGCGCTGAGCTCTCCCTTTGTTATGCTTGTCATTGCTGCAAATTAGAGCCACACATGAGTGGACCCGACTATATTTACCCCATAATAAAAATCTCCTAACCTCCTCCTGCTTTCCTCGTGACCTTCTGTTAGTTGATTTAGTGGGGAGAGTATCAGAGACTGACTTCAGTCTCAGGACTGTGGGAAACACGCAACCCCGAGGAAGGGTGGGGCATGTGGAGTAGCAGGCTCTGGGGTCCTAGTCTGTTTGCATCGTGGATCACACTGAAACTACACTCAGAGATGCTCACAAAAAGCAATCACTCTTAGAGTTTGAAAAACCAAAGCTTAATAATTGTATACACCATTATTCACAGAATATACAAAAGGATGCTTCTGCATAAATCATTTTGTCTGCAGGTGCCGGTTCTTGGGAAGAAAGCAGCAGGTATCTTTTCAGAAATGACAGGGTCATTGTTTAAATGAATGAAGAACAGAAAGTTACGGAGTCCTGGA
The DNA here is from genome assembly GCA_003697995.1 of Taxidea taxus jeffersonii. NCBI lineage: Eukaryota > Metazoa > Chordata > Mammalia > Carnivora > Mustelidae > Taxidea > Taxidea taxus. Next base: position 18,456 of record RCUC01155484.1, on the reverse strand, counting down.
AGACAGTAAGGTATAATGTGAAGGTGCTCATTCATTCCACAAATATCCCGCACTTCCTACTAAGTATTGGACACAGAGCATCCACACAGAACGATGACTAGTGTCTCAGTAAACACTCTTGTACTTCGGGAGCCATGTTCTGGAACACAGGGTCCACAAAGGCTGAGAAGAAGCCCACGCATCACAGAGATTCCTGTGTAAATAAGGTACAGCTGTAGGAAGGTTTATGCTTTTTGGGACATCACAGAATTACTCATTTGTTTAAGAGGCTCGTTCTTAACTGGTTATGAAAACCACTTTTGTTATAATTAGTATTAATAGTGATGCACGTAGATTCCTTCTAATCTGATGTGGCATCTGTAGACGAAGCTCATATTCAGTTCCTCACTGTGTTCCACAACAGCCTCATGGGGGGGTCCCCCATATCCTATATTGCTGTGTCTGTCTGTAACTTTCCACTTTAGGCACCGGTCTTTCCATCAGAAGGTTTTCCCCAGCATGTGTGTGTGCCTGTGTATGTGAGGGCGGTGCGGGGCGGGGGGGTTCTGTTTGACCTGCCTGTGGGTAGGGAGATGGGAAGGTCAGAAGTTCTGGCAGTTAACATCCTCTGGAGCAACTCTCAGTCAGTGACAGCTGGGATTTATAGATAAATACCCCTCTTCCTTCCTCTGTGGTGGGACGATACCGTATCACACATAACTTCCCACAAGTCCTCGAGGACTGGATCCTGATGGCACTAGAGGTCACCTGGTCATCAACGCTCCCTCTCCTGGCTTGCTCACCTCCTTGCCTGGCTTCCACTCCCTGACTGACATATCCTGAAGCTCTCCCACAAACAAATAGCTTGCAATCACTGACCTCACTCAGTACCTTCTCTGAGGAAGCTTAACCTAATGCACATGGCATCCAGGAAAGTAGGGTTGCATTCATGTTAGGCATGGAACACACGGGCACAGGGCTATCAAGCAACTTGCTCGAGGTCACACATGGGACAGACAGCGTATTTATGTGAAGAAAAGAAAAACAGAGATTGGTAAGAGGGCTTGGAATGAACAGATTTCAGGAACCCTGGCAAGGATACCATTTCTGAGTGAACGCATCCCAAAGAGAGAAGGGGGTATGCCCTCTCTGCAGTGATGAGAGTGGGATCCGGTGTGAGCAGTGATAGAAGGAGAACCTCTCTGGTCTGGTTTGGTCTGTAGAAATGAGTGAGGTACTGCTATTTCAGAAATAATGCCCACACACCATATCTGCAGGTGGAAGTCTGTCTCTGGGGCAGCAGACAGAAAGAGAATCTGGGGGACATGAATGCCTTCAGACGATCTCAGCATGTCCTACATACAGATCAAGCTCTTGCAACTGACAATATCAGGGGGAAAAAAAGCATGCATTGCATTAAAACACAGATATTAGATGAGATTAAAAATACAGAAAGATTAGTAAGACACAAACAGATGGAGAACAATTAATTAGCACGCAAAACAAATTCAGTTTACGGAGAAATATCCTCTGGTGTCTTGTATGCTCAATACTTTTGATTGTACCTTCAATAGCTGAAGGACAGATTCCCTGGGTTTAAAATTCTAGTGTTGTGTATTAGCTATCTATTGCCATATAACAAATTAACCCAGACCCTGGCGGCAGGAAACATCGGTACACATTAACACTTCTCTTAGTTCCTGCGGGTCAAGAGAGAAGCCAGGAACCGTAGCAGTGAGAGCTCTCCCTGTATACATTTTTACATGTTGTGAATTTTGACTATGTGACTTTGTTAATATTCAAAATGTAAAAAGCCATTTCATTTTCCTTCATTAAACGTGAGGGATCAAACCCAGCCCCTTCTCCCTGAGGCCCTGTCATGACTCACACTCCCTGAAGGGGTCACCAATTTTCACAGCCAACGTTTAGAGCACGTAGACACTGTTCTCAAAGTTAAGCAAGGCACTTAACCTCATCCTCCTTGGGAGTCGGTCCCCATTATTAGTTTCCCCTTAATTATGAGACAGTTGTATGACAGAGGAATCGATACGTTATGTAGCCAGCAATGTACACTCACTTACACTCACGCAGATTTGAATCCAGGCTCCCTGGACCCCACGCTTACACCCACATGATGATTCTTTCTTGGCAAACAAGTGCTAGAAACATAAACTCTCATTCAACTGTGGGAGGGCGTTTACAGAGCAAGATCTCCCTCCCTCAATCACCCACCCCCCTAAAGCCCCCCACGCAGTTTAAGCCCCTCTCCCAGGCTGAGCTTGGCCAGTAGCTGATGTTGCCAGATTCTCCTGGAAGTCACTAGCTTTGCTCTTGGAAAGGCTTTCCTGTTTACAGCTCTTTGATGGGACTTTCATGGGATAGAGGGAGATGGGATATTTATTCATTTAGGGAGAACATGGTCCCTGGAAGGTGTTCATCTTCGCCCCTTGTCATTTCCCATCGATCCATGACACGGGGGGTGAGCTGTGGGCTGTTAGAGCAAAGCCAGTTATGACTGAGTGCCTGCCTAGAGGTTCAGTTGTGCGGAATGCTGAACTGGCCTCAATTTGGAGCCTTGATGCTCAAGAAACTCTGAAACTCTCTTTCAGAGCTGTCGCCCTTAATTATAATATTTCAGAGGCATTAGAGATAATGGAGCCCATGTCTTTCACACAAAATTGTTGAGTACCAGACAGCTCCTCTGGCTTTCATCGGCTCCAGGCAAACAGGAGCCGGGGAGCACCCCCTCAAGTGTCCGCACGACACAGCCATGCTTGGAGAGAGGGCACAGTGCACGTGCTGGGATGGAAAGCACAGGCCCTGTGTGATGGGAGAGGATACACATACCGTCCACTGCACGGATACTCATGCACCACGATGGCAAGGGAGGTGCACCGTGTTTTTAATGGGCACTATTTCGGGCATAGGTGCCCGTGGATTTTTTATGCGAGTATGAAGATTTTTGTTTTGTTTTGCTTTGTTTTTCTAGGGATTCGGCACTGGCTTTGCAAATGATGCTTTAGGGGAAAGTGTTACCTTTCTCTGGAAGGTGGTCTCCTATGTCTAAATTGTCTTATCCCTCCCTGCTTGCCCCAAGCCTTCATAGGGCCAGTCCCTGCTGTTCTTTTAAGACACATTTGGTCATTGTCTCATCCAGATAACCCCCCAACCCCCATGAGCCCTCCCAACCCCCCCCCCAGGCTCACTGAAGCTCCTCATTACCCTGCTGAGCCTGGTGCCTTCTGCTCCCATGAGAGTCTCATCCCAGCCTCTTACCTAGGATCCAGAAAAGCAGTGGGTTTCTCTTGAGGGAGATTCAGGAAGAAATCGGCAGATTGTTCCAGGAGGTGAGAGTGCAGCCAGAAGGACATGAGTGGGGAGGGGCAAGGGATCATATTGGTGGAGGAGAAGAAGCTGTGCTTTGTAGTCTCGGATCCCAAAAGGAGGGCCTGCAGGGGCAATGTGGTCAGAAAGGATTGATGAACACAAAAATATCTTAAAATTTAATACGAACTCATGCTTCTGTTGTCCTTTGTTGCCTTTCTAGTGCACATATTGGATGAGTTGCTTTAACGTTCCTGTTGGGTCCCTCCCAATTCTTCAGCACAGTTTGGGATCAATGGGAGGCTGTGTTTCATGATTTTTTGAAAAACCAGTAGAGGGCTCAGGTGGATTCCCTGTCTGTATTGAGGGACAGAGACAGCAGAGGTGAACAAAGGGCCCCGGAGGGAGGGAATCCGTGGGTTGTCAGCTTTGAACATCCCCAGGAGCCTCAAGGAGGATTTGGGAGGTATGAAACAGAGGGAGAGAAATGTTATCCACAGGTCATGCAAATGTCAGCTGATGATCCAGATTCTACAGACAAGTACAAAGAAGCCTGAACTTCCTGAGCTTTGAAATTAGTTGGACCAACCCTTTATTTTGTTCGGAATCTTCCTCTTACTAAATCCGAGACTTGGAATAGATGGTACAACCAACCCAGGCCCTGGATAAGCAGCTGCATGTGGGCACGTTCAGAGCTCCCTCCCAGGGTGTGCGATGAAGGACTGACAGGAGTGTGTGGCTGGCAAACACGGTCTAGCTGTGATTTTTCTCTTTTAAATGGTCTAAGGTGTGGAAGAAAAAAACACAATTATTTAGAGGCCCGAGAATCTCTCTCTACAGCCCAGTTCTCTGACTTCTTCTGAACATGCCCCTTGAGTGGTGTTTTAAATTGCATGTATCACTTCCAGAGTGTACCCAGTCCAGTGTGCGGGGCTGGACGCTTCTGTGTAAGACGAGGTTCTGTTATTGCACGGGTGCTTAATTTCTCTGGGAGAAAGCCTCCATGCACAAATGATGGAACAAAAGAAAAGGGATTTCAATAAGCTCTAAAATGAGTGGAAAAGCTATTAATGAGATAATGAAAGAAGAAGAGAGAGGGTACGGTTAAAAAATGAGCCACAAAAAAAGATAGAATTGGAATTTTCTGTGAATTTCCATGCCCAAAGCTTACATTTTTCAAATTCTCTATGATTTCTGAGATGTGGTGCCTGGCATGACTCATCCTCTTGTTTTATTAAAGAGCAGATTTTTTTTTGTTTGTTTGTTTTGTTTTTTGTTGTTTTTTTTGTTTTGTTTTGTTTTCTGTTGAGTGTGGATTGGTGTTTAGTTTTCTGAAGAGATTGAGGGTATGGAATTGAAAGTTCCTTCTATTTGACACTGTGGGGGTAGAATCCAACATTAAGGGCCGAAGTATGCCCCATGCCCACATCTGACCTCCAAAATTCATATGCTAAAGTCCTGACCCCAGCACCTCAGCATGTGTATTTGGAAATAAGGTCTTTACAGAAGTAATTAAATTCAAATGGGACCATGCAGGAAACTGGGACAGAGACAGGGCCTTCCACAAATCCAGGACAGTGGCTGGAGATCTTCCCGTCTTGGACCTCGGAAGGAACCAACCTGCTGACACTTGCTCGCAGACTCCTGGTCTCCAGAACTGGGAGAAAATAAATTTAAGTCTTTTCTTATTATTATTAAGAAAATAAATGTAAGTCCTCAGTCTATGGTGCTTTGGATCACCTCCATCTCCAACTCATGCAGCCACCAAGCAATGCAAATGCACCTTTCCCAGTGCTCTCAACTCCACTAAGAAGTAGGTAGAGAGAAGAATGCATAGACATCTCATCCTCCCTCAGAGTCTTGACTCAGTCATCCTTTCATTCTATGATGCTATATGTCAAGGAGCAAATTTAATAAATTTGTCAATGGAAATTTTAGGAGTAAACCTTACATTTGAATGGCAAACCTTCTAAATTGCCTCGTTGGTTGTCTACAAAAGAAATATCTCCATAAGTGCAACCCATAGGAGTGTGGAATTTATGTAGATTCACAAGGCTTTGTCAACGTGAGACCAAAAGTCCTTGCGCCAGCTCAGCAAACTCTGATCTTTCTTGAATATGTGATCTACTGAGGGTGTTTCTTTATCTGTGGAATGACAATGAAGCCTACCTCTCAACCATCGTGTGGATTAATGGAAATATTGTCTATGAAACATCTAACACACCTCCTGCCCCTGGTGTGAGATCAGTGGTTCTAAGTTTCCTTACAGTACTTTGTAACAGCACCATGGAGACTGGCCTAATGCCAGGGAACTTATTCTCCACATGGATCTGTCCTAACTTGGGGTCTGGTATCTCTTTCAAGCTCATGGTCACTATGCATTTATATTCCATGCAGTAGCATGAGTCTGAATATCTCTGATGACTTATTCACAACACTCCCTTTAGAGAAAGCTTAGACTGAAGGGTTCTGGAGTCAATATCGTGGTACGATAAGGAAATGAAGAGATTTGCTTTAAAGTCTGACTCAAATGCAATAACTTGAGTGAATTCACTTTATCCACCACCTTTGAAATCCTGGGATTCCACAGCCACTAAACAACTTGTGGAAGCCTGTCCTATGATTTTTAACTAAATGTTTCATATCAGAGAAAGATCTTAGCTGTTAACACTGTTTTAATGCTTATCAATGAAACAGGGATTTGATTCACAAATTTTTAGCCCTAAAATTAAAAGATGCCTCTTGAGTAGATAAAGAGGGAAGAGAATTTAAATAGAATTGCTTCCCCATGTGCTGACTCATTAATTCTAAAAGAAGACACCTCTTTTGATCAGGCAAATCATTTTTAGACAACCTAGACGGTATCTCCTGAAAGCTTATGGGATCCATCTGTAGGCTAATTTGTAGTATGTTTCGCACCTTGCTTTGGGGTTTGCGGGACAGAGTTTAAAGTAATAACATACTTTGACAGATGCATTCTTAATTTTGACTTTTGGTTAGGCTGTCAGTTTCACCTGTTTGATCGTTTCCCCCATTCAAATATCCATTCTTTCATTCATCTTTGATAAGCTATGTTCCAATATTATATTGCATTTTGCGTAAAAAATGCATAAATGCTGTTATCATCTCTGCCCCCAAAGACTTCAAGTCTAATGGGAGAATTAAGACATGTTGGTTAAAAACAAGACTCCATTTTGGCAGAATTCCACAGCAGCCGCAAGTACAAAATCGTGCAACAAAGACGAAAAGAGGAATGAAGAGTGAGGGAGGAGATGGAAGCATGAGTCATCCCTCCGGGTGGATGCTGGGGGAGGGTTCACACATGTGCTGGGCTCTGGCAGGTGGTAAACCATCATCCAAGTCCTAAAGACAAGACATGACATATATACACGTCCACTTAAAAATATTTGATAGTAATCTAATTAGGGACAGTCTGTCTTTGAAGGTCTGGGGACCGCAGAGAGGAACAACTTGTCCTACTGTCTTCGGGTGGTTCTTAACCCTGGGAATCACATCCACATGTGTGCTGGTGCCCCTCACTCTGCCATGACCGACTTCTGCCATGATATTTACTGGACGTGTTCTGTATGTCAGGTATTACAAACGAAGACTTTTATTTAGCCCCTATTTTTATTTTTATTTATTTATTTATTTTGCTTTTTTAAAAGATTTTATTCATCTGAGAGAGGGTGAGAGAAAACAATGGGGGCGGGGGAAGATGGAGAGGGAGAAGCAGGCTCTTTGCTTAGGAACTTGATCCCGGGACCCCATGATCATGACCTGAGCAGAAGGCGTAGGGTGAACAGACTGAGCCACCCAGGTGCCCCAAGCCCCTATTTTAAAACTGGTGCTCCAAAACGTATTGTCCTTTGCCAGACCTTTAAAAAAATAGTTTTTTACTTTAGAACAATTTTAAATTTTTAGAAAATTGTGAGGATAGTACAGAAAGTTCCCATACATTCTGCATGGTTTCCCCTATTGCTAACATCTTACAGTAGAATGGTATGTTTGTTGCAGTGTACAAAATGGTATGGGTACATTACTCTTACCTGAAGTTCATCATTTATTCAGATTTCCTTAGTTTTACCTAATGTCCGTGTTCTGTTCTTGGATCCCATCTAGGATACCAAATTACATGTAGCTATGTGTCTTCTTGGATTCCTCTTGACTATAACAGTTGCTCGGGCTTTCCTTATTTTTGAGGACTTTGACAGTTTCAAGGAGTACTGGCCAAGTAATTTGTAGATTGTCCTTTAACTGAGATTTGCCTAATGCTTTTCTCATAATTAGTTATGGGTTTGGGGAGGAAGACCACAGAGGTAAAATGCCATTTTCATCACATCCCAGTAATAGCACATATTATTCTGTCAGTTATCAACATGTTGATGTTGACCTTTCTCCCGTGGCTGAAACTTTTTTTTTAAGTTTTTATTTATTTATTTGAAAGACAGAGATCACAAGTAGAAAGAGAGAGGCAGAGAGAGAGCGGGAAGCAGGTTCCCTGCTGGACAGAGAGCCTGATGTGGGGCTCAATCCCAGGACTCTGAGATCATGACCTGAGGGGAAGGCAGAGGCTTAACCCACTGAGCCACCCAGGCAGCCCTCCCTGCCCCCCACCTTTTTAATCAGATTTCTCCACTGTCAAGTTACTCTTTTCTCTTCCTTTCACTCTGGTCTTTGGAAAGAAGTCATATGCAAGGTTCACATTTTAGGAGTGAGGGGTTTTGTTCTGCCTCATTGTGAGTAAATGTACAAACAGATTATTTGCACGTCTTCTTCATGGGCGATGTATGTAACCTCCTCCATTTATTTATTTATTGAATCACTTATTTGTATCAGTTTAGACTCAGCGACACTGATTTCATACTTTGTGTTATAGTCCAATAATACTTCATTTCTTTTGGTGTTGAGATTGGTTAAGTTTTGACCATTGGGTCTTTCATTGAACTCCTGTGTCCTCTTCATGGCAATTGCCATATACATCAGTGTTAGAATTATACATCAGTATTAGAATTATTATTTTTTTAATACTTACTTTCTTATATAAGATGCTCCCTCTATGTATTTTTGTCCTTTCTCTATAGATGTGGAAATTGAGGCTCAGAAATTGTGACAGGGCAAAATATCCCAGTGAGTAAGTGTTCCATGTTTCAGAGTGAAGCCTGTGTGGCTCCAGAATCTCCATGATTTGCCATTATAATACCCTGCCTATGAAAGACCATAAGATGAACTCTTTGACCTAAACATTTTTTGTTAAAGATTTTATTTATTTATTTGACAGAGATCACAAGTGGGCCGAGGCAGGCGGGGGGTGGGGGGAACAGGCTCCCCGTTGAGCAGAGAGCCTGATGCAGGGCTTGATCCCAGGACTTTGAGATCCAAAAGGCAGAGGCTTAATCCACTGAGCCACCCAGGTGCCATTTTTGACCTAAACATTTTTAAAAAGAACTAAACAATAGTTCTGATTCCTGAAAATCTATCATACAGTCAGCCCTATAATTTTAAACATCACAATATTTTGGGTATTTTATGTTTCTGGATGGTAGTTTAGTCATTCAGTAAATATGTTTGAGCACCTACTGTTGCCCACACTGTTAGAAGCTGGGATGGATCTTAAGGCAAATGGAGACAATCTAGGAGTCTGCTCTCCTGACAGTTCAAAGACTAGAGTTGTGTGACATTAATTGGGTAATCACGCTAAGATCTGAGGATAACAAATGCATGTTAACCCTTCTGAAGATCAATTCTGGAAATCAGCTTTACTGGGCTAAAACCACAGTGTTATCAGACCAGACTTCTGGAGGCCATAAAGGATAATTTACCTTGACCTTTCTAACTTTTAGAAGCCACTTGGGTTCCTTGGCTCATGGTCCCCTCCCCCACCTTCAAAGAGTATCACTCAACTGCTCCTTCCATCATATCTTCTCTCCTGCCTTCTACCTTCTTGCCTCCCTCTTATTAGGATCCTTGATTACATCAAGCCCACCAGGATGACCCCAAGCTGTCTCCCCACCTCTAGATCCTTAACTTATCAACCAGTGCCTTTCAATGGGAGAAGTAATATATTTATATTGCTGAGGATTAGAATGTGGTCCGCAACTTAGCCTACCTCTCTGCCTTCTGTAAGGGCACATTCAAGAGTCTATGCCTGTCTGGATATGTTTTAGTTGTCACAACTGGGGTACTATTGGCGTGTAGTTGGTAAAAATCAGGGATCCTGCTAAACATCCTATTATTCGTAGCACAGCCCAACAAACCAAATATTAAGCCCCAACACTAACTAGTTCCAAGGATCAGAAACACTGACTTATAGGAACAAGCAGTGGTATGAACAGAGATTACTATAAAGGTGTGATTTTATGATAATAGTATGTAGAATGTGCAGAGGCAGGAAATCCGTTGATTGCCCTGAGTAGTAATAATTGAGATGTTATAAAGGGCAGGCAAGATTCCCAATAAACCCAGCTGTGGGAAGACTTTCCAGAGAAGTGGAGGCTGGTGTGTAAATCTGTCATAGAATAGCATGGTAAGTCCCATGACTCTCCAAGAACTTCAGTATTGCTGGGGTATAAATAAAGTGGTGGGTGGAAAGTGTTTTGGGAGATACAGTTGTGGATCAGAAGGTCACTGGGACTTGAGGGATGTGGTATAGAACTCAGACAATGTCCTGGGGTGGTAGAAAACCTCTGAGAGGTTTAATAAATACAGGGATTTTAAAGTAGAGCTTAGAACAAGGCTTGGAATTATTTCTCCTTTGCTAAGGATAAACCATATCAAATATTCTGAGTATATCAACAAGTTATTTTCATAGACAAGTAACTGGGGCTTGGGATTTGCCAAGATAGCTTAGAGACTAAGCTAACTCTCTCAATTTTATATTTTACAGTTGTCTGACATATTTCAAAAATAAAACTACTGATACCTAAATAGTAAAAGCTCCAGTCTCCCTCCTCTTGTACAAGGAAAGCCCATTTTTCCCTCTGTGTTGCCCTCTTGTGCATCTCCTTTATCCTCCCACAGCACACTTCACTCTGACATTTCTGGTCTCCAAATGTGTGGGGCTTTCCCCCCCAACAATCAATGCTCTGTGGCACCTGCTAGGTTCTCCGGTGACACTACCTGCCTGCAGACAAGGTCAGATCCCACAGCTTAGGGCCTCAGTCCCGCAGGACTGCCCCCCACCCCCTCCTTGGGTTCCATCACATTACAAAGCAGCTCACTCAACTCAGGGAAACAGTTACATTGACCAGCATGTTCAAGGATACAGTGGAGGATACACATGAGCTGGCAGATGAAGAGACACACAGGCTGAGGTCTGGGAGGGTCAACATCGCAGGGACTTCTGTCCCCGGGAAGTTGGCCTGAGTCACCCTCCCGGTGTGGATACGTTCGCTGATCAGCAAGCTCTCCAAATCCTGTGCAATTATTGGGATGTTATCAAGGCTTCCTTATGTAGGCATGATGGTCATTAATTAACCCCACTTTCAGCCCTTCTCCCTTCTGAAGAGAACGGGAAGTGAGATTGACAGTGTTTAGTCCTTCTGGTGACCAGGCTTCCCCCGGGGAGCCATTTAGGAATCCATCCAGAGTCCCTTCATGAGAACAAAAGACACTCCTGTCACCAGGAAATTACAAGGGTTTCAGGAGCTCTGTGTCAGGAACTGGGGGCAGGAACTAATAGACGGATTTTCTGTTACCTCACAGTATCTTTACCTGGTTGTCCATACAACCAGGTGCTTATGTGGTTAACCACAATTCAGATGTTCTTGTCCCGCGTGCTGCTGGAGCACCATTTAGGCACAGCGGTTCCTGGCCATTTACACCACAGTAAGAATGGGCTTCAGAAATTTTCTTCCCAACATGTCACAATGAGGAAAGCAGAAATATATGACATTGTGCTGTCAGTTGTCTTGTCTTCCAGTTTCCCTGTGGCTATTTATTTTCTTCTGGTGTCAGGCAAGCAATGTCTAATCTCTTCTAGAAATACATTTCTTAAAAAACAAAAAGGTACAATCGTAATTCATGATATTTGTCATTGTGGACATTCAATGAAATAATGTAAGTTCATTTATTTGTTCACAGCGTGGTGAGTGTTACAATGGGCCAAGTGGCACTTTTCACATTGGGGATTTAAAAATGAATGAGAACGTGTCCAGGGTTTGAGAGGTCACAGCTTAATTGGGGAGACATCATTTAAAAAGTCATTACAAACTGTTGCCTGCTGTGATGATGCCAGGATGCGATGCCAGGTTCTGTGGGGACACAGGGAGGCCTGGCAACCAGCAAGTCTTCAGGAGACAGGGACACTCTGCTGGGTCTCCAAGATGTGAAATCATGCTGCCATTACAGCAGTGAGTTACTAATAATGAGGAAATGAGAAATAGATTCTTTGTCGAGAAAGGGTGTAGACATTGTATTGGTTTAAAAAGGGCTACCATAACAAAACGCTACAGACAGAGCTCTTGAAACAACATAATTTATTTTCTCGCAATTCTAAAGCCTAGAAGTTCATGAACAAGATCAGGTCCCACCCTGTGACCTCATTTAACCTTAATGACTTCCCTAAAGGCCGTGTCACGCTTAGCGCAGTACGGCTTTAATATGTGGAATTTGGAGGTACACAATTCAGCTCACAGCAGACGCTTAGGTTTGGCAAACAGAACTAAACCCAGGGTCTGAATAAGCAGAGAAACCCCACTACTTTAGAGTCTTGCAAGGTCTCAGACAAGAGCTGAATAAGAATCGGTGTCACTGGCCGGGAGCGTCCGGGGGAGCAGCCCCCAGCCTGGGCACAGAGCCCAAGGATTCTTATAGTCCATCAAATTTCCAACCAAAACCACAGTCCAAACAAATTAGGACACTCACATATCCTGCCGGGCAATGGATGATGCCCAAGGCACAGTAGGCATGAGACACTCACTGAGAGGGGAAAAAAAATGAGTAAAACAACATTTTAATTACCCTTTCTTACACTTAATGCTGTAAGTGTCTCCTGCTGCGATTGCATTGGGAATGGGTTATGAGTTTCTGTCCTTTGAAAAAAGCAATCAGAACATGGCCTACAACCTTAGAATGGAGTCTTTGTCTTGAAGATGGCATAAATGTTCTTGAATATAGTCATCTTTCTGCTTTAAGACATTAAAAAAAAAAGACAGATCTAGTAACAAAGAGTCTCTTCAAAACTCTTTAACAATAGTACATTCTTGAGGAGGTACAGGGGGTGAGGGAATGAAAACAAAATAACTTTGGCAACAGAAACATTAAATGGAGTTCAGCAACCTTCCTCTGTGACTCTCTGGGATTTGCTTAAACTCTTTGAGCCTCAGTCTCTACATCTGTAAAATGGGAAGAGCAATGTCCAATTTCCAAGCCTGCGCTAGCAATGGTGTGAGATTCTGCATGCCAGGCTCTAGTAATGTGTACAGAGGAAATCCTAAAATGCCCTTCCAAAAGAAACACTTTTTTTGAACTTGGCCTAGCTGAAGAGGAGTAAGAACGCTAAACCCTCAGAAAAAACTAAGTCTATTCTGGGAAAAGTACAGGCTTCAGTCCTTGATCCCCTCTTACTGGGGATGATTTGGCATTTTTCCTATCTCACTAAGCTTTCATCTGTTCACATGAATTTTCTTTAGAAGAGGCTACAAATATATTCTTTCTGGCTAATACATCTAACACTAGGACATAGTAGCTTCAAGAAACAGTAGTTTCATTTCCTTACCTCCTTTTATGTGTGGCTTAGCCACAACATAAGAGGTCCCAAAACTCTTGGATGATGGGTATATTCACTTTTTTTTTTTTTTTGTGCCAGTTCTTGATATTCTTTTCACAAGAGCCACGAACTCAGGAGGGTCCTGAACCTACAAGTAAGGACCCCTTAGTATACAATTAGGGAATCTAGGAAACTCTGAGGAATTTCATATTTACTTTCTTTTATCGGGACAGGGTTGGGAACCCCAGTGGGACAGTCCCAACACTGCAGAGTCTGAATCACTGGAAAAGCAGCACAATGAAACCAAATTAAGGCGTGTTTCCAGGTGTGTCCAACTCAGGGTAGACCCGAGGCAGGGAATGGTATTTTCTACATAAATTTAGATTTGCATTCCCTGGCAGAATGCTTACATGTGTTGTTTTTCACAGATCCAGGGACAAGCCAGCCAGAATAAAAGTTCCAAGTTCAAGAACAGGCCTTTGGCCAACACGACACAGATTGCAAGGATCCGGGGTAACCTGCGTGGAGCGTGCCTGCCAGCTCTGGCATATTGTCTGACTGTGAAGGCGGTTAGTTCCAATTTACTGCTGATCCGGCTGTAATTAAAACCCAGCACAGTTTATAAGAGGAGTCAGTTCACTTGGTTGACCACTGAGATATAAGAAAAAGATTTATTAAGATTGTTTAAGAGGTCTTAAACATTCTAAAGAAATACATGCAGTATATTTTCTGATCAGCACATTGTCTTGTCTTTAATATACTTGTATTACTACAATCTAACATATATATGTGTGTGTGTGTGTGTGTATGTATATATACATACATATATATATATAAATTTATTAACTGAGATTATTAGGCATATAAATTCCTCTGTGTCTTGTCTCAGTGGAAAATTTGGGTTAGACCATAAGGTTAATGGGGTGTCAGGCTAATGCAAGATCAAGGGTTTTATGGGGGCCAACTCTACGTCTCTTCATAAGCTCCATAGGTTCCCTCAGGTGGGCCTTGGAGGGTCTACTAGAGACACTCTTAAACATCCAAGAGCAAGAGTGAACCTGTGGGGACTTTCAAATAAAATGCAGAATGAGAGAGAAAGAGGAAGGGAGGGAGGGAGAGAGTCTTCAAATTCCATTTGGCAATAGATTCACAAATCTAACCGATGCTTCTCCCCTAATAACATCACTTCCTATTTCCAAAATTGATGTCAATTAGATATGAGAACAGAGACATGGCGCCATGGCTTAAGAGATCTGGACAAAAAATTAAAATGAAATGAAATAAAAATAAAAACCCTACCACAGAGACCAAAACTCCAAGGAAGAAATGCCTACATCAGAGACCAGGACAGGGGCAGAATTCCAGCTCTAAAGACTGGTGATGCATGTGATGGAGAGAAAGAGACGCCTCCCAATTGAGAGTGTCGGGTATAGCCATTTAGATAAAGGTCAGGTTGGAGGCAAAAGCACTGAGCAGAGGAAGCTCCCAGAAACCCGGCTGCTGTGGCCAGCCCACCAGATCCTGGGTCTCAGAGGGTGTGCATTCCTGATCTCATCTTGTATTTACTCCGTTTTATCAGGACAAGGTTGGGAAACCCTGTGGGATGCTCCCAGCACTGTAGACTGCACAGAACCCTAGTCGCCAAGAAAGCAGCACAGTGAGGCTAAGTTCAGGCATGTTTCCAGGCATGTGCAATTCCTCACCACTTTTCCAACTGGCATTCACAGCCCCTCCCCTGTGCCTTCGCACGTGCTGTTCTTACCATCTGAAATGCTTGTCCTCCCCTTCTTGGGATACCTCAGGCTCCTTTCATTTTCACATCCAGTGAGACCCTCATCCCTAGTCTTTCTTGAACTGGCCCCTCACAATGACAGATAGAACGAGCGTGTGTGGGCTTTTGACCTCCATGGCACTTCACCCCTCTGTGAGCGCTGAAGTTGCCTCCCTGTGCCATAGTTTCTTCTTCACTGGAGTTTTCTGAGCCAGTCTGAGCTGACCAAAGGCATCTAGCATAGTTACAAGGATATAACAAATAATCAAAAGAGATTTGTTTTTTTTTACTGGCTTATAGGGAAATCTGGCATCCAGGACCTGAAATTGTAAGTTTAAAAATTTAGTAGCATAGCAGCATGTGTCAGCGGGAAGCAGAACCTGTGTCACCGGCTTGTGATTTAATTCCGCAGGCTTAATCTCTGATGGGTTTAGAGAGGAGAGACCAGAATGCTAAGAAATGGAAGCAACAGGCTACATCTAATAAAAGTGGAGCCCTGGCAGTCGAAACAAATAAATATATAAACACCCATGGGAAAGATTCTCCCTCAGATGCCAGGTCCTAAACGAGGGGCTTGCAGTTCCAAAGCCTGGGAATGAAGAGCAAAACCAACTGGAGGCTTAAGCTCACGTTGGATCCTAAAGAACCGTTCGGGTTCACATTTACCCTAATGAGCGATGGGGTAGCACGCAGGTCTTGGGGGAGGCTCAGTCAGTGAGCAGAAGGTGGAGTGTCCCTAGCTCTACACAGAGGAGGGTTGAAGGGGATGGAGAGAACTCTGTGGAAAGGAAGAGAGACATTTGGGAAAGGTGCTGTCAAGAGCGGGGGTTTACACACTATGTGCATTAGACGGTGTTCTTTCAGGTCAACCCTGTGAATGATGTCATGACCAAGATACGGGCATCTGAGTTTTGTACCCGAGGTACTTGCCGCTTGGGATTGCTGCTGTGACTCCTCCAGAAGTCATGTGTCACCTGCGCGCCCCGTGCATCTGTCTCAGCCCCTTCCACCCCCTTGCTCTGCTGAGACATGGAAGGATCAGGATCCCTGACAACGGCATTTCCCAGACTCCTCTGCCTGCTTATTTCGCATTGGGTTCAGCCAGCGGAAGGCACCGATGGGACAGCAAAGGCAACATGAGCACAGAATCCAGGCTACTGTCTCCTCTCTCGGGGCTTAGGGGCCACGTCGGAGGTAGGGGTAGTGGCTGGGTTCCTGTAGTTCCAGCTCTGGCTGCCCACCCTTCCTTCGGGGTCCCAGTTCCTGCCCCGTCCCTTTTCTCTGGCTCCAGACTCTGGTTAAACCAGCTCCTTCCTTGCTCCTCCCGCCCGGGGTTGAAGTCTGTCGTACCCTGTTGGAACCTAATCACCATTCGTACAACAAGCTCTCTACATCAGATCTCCTCTGACGGACTAGCTGGGGTGAGCTCTTTCCTGCCTACCCTCAGCAAATCCATCTTGTAAGTGGATGAAGCCGGATGAGAAAATGGAGATGCCGCGATCCCTCGCACGTGGCCAGTCTAATGTGAGATGGCAAGAGGGGTAACAAAGTCACTCACCAGGGTGGCCACCTTTTACAGAAAGGGGCCATGTTTGGGGCTTTGTGGGCCTCAGAGTCCCAGTTGCTTAACTCTCCGCCTTTATAGCATAATCGCAGCCACGGACCATGCTCAGGAGATAGGGGCATGGCTCTATTCCAGGAAAACTTTATTGACAGAACAGGTCGTGAGGCAGATTCTGCCCTCAGGCTCTGGTTTTCTGGCCTTTGTGACAAACTGAACAGGGACTTGGGTCAAACCACCTGGGATGCTTGGGATAGCACCTGCTGAAGTTTCAGGCGACTTGATTCATCTCCCCTTTGCCAGGGAGATGCTGAAGAGAATCCGGCAGGGGCAGAGTTAACACACACTTGATTGTAAAGTGCCAGGAACCCATCTGGATGGTGGAATGCTAATCACAGACAATGAGAGAAGCTGGGGCTGAATCAGATGTTTTGCCCCATTTCCTCAAACTTGTCAGTGAGAATGGAATCTAGCATTTGCAGTAATTAGATCCTTTTTATTGAGTAGGGAGGGGAAGAAGGGGGGGGAGTGAGAGAAAGAGGGAGAGAGAGAGCAAGAGAAGGAGAGAGGGACAGAAGGAGAGAGAGTGAGAGAGAGGAAGAGAGAGGATGAGAGAGAGAAATAGTGAGAAAGGAAGAGAGAGAGAGAATAAAAGAGACAGAGAGAAAAATTGGGGGGGAATGAAAAAGATAGAGGGAGAGAGAGGGAAGGTGGGAGAGAAGGAGGGAGGGAGTCAGCAAGGAATTAGGAGCTTCTCTTGTTAGCAAATACCGACTTCCGATTTCTTTCCGATTTCTCCCGTGGAATAATCAGTTGGGGTATCCAGCTAAATGAGTAGAGAGCTACCTTTTTATGCTTGCCTGAAGAGAAAGGGGTTTTTCTACACAAGCATACCTGCAGGCAAAACAGAGTAAAACAAAGAAACAAACAAAAAAATTCCCCAAACCAGCTTGCTCTCCATTTAAGAGTGAGAAGATCCAGTGTTTGAGATCACTTTGCCTGCACGACCTAGGGAGCTCCCAGGACTTCAGCCAGGGTCTCTCAATGGCCATCTCATGGGCTCCCGAGAGCATCATGTCACACTGAGCTCCTCGCCAGGGCCCCCAGACCCTGTGAGGAGTCTGAGTCCAAGTTCCAGGCCCCCAGAGGAGCAGGCAGGGATTCTAGTCACGAAAGCTGGTGCCAGAGAACGAGGTATGAGAAGCTGGAGACACCAGAACACATATGGACCCAAACAGGCACGATGCCCTCGATTCAACACTGAAGTGTGTATCCTGTTCAAGAAGGGGACAACCAAAGTCAGACCTAAACGAGAGTCGTTCCTGAAATTTCTGGAAGCCAAGTGTGAGCTGAGCTGAGCTGAGGTGTGGAGTGTCACAGCAGCGTCAGAGCCGGTCCCGACGTGGATGATGGCCACCCCTGCCTTCCCTGCTCCCTGCAGATGGAACCACGCAGCTCTGGGAAGGGTGCCCCAAGGCAGGCGTGGACACAGGCCGTGCACGCACACACGCGGCTCAGCACCTTGTACTGGAAACAACCTTAACTGGGAATCAGAGGCCTGTGCCCAGGCCCTGTCTTGGCAGCTACAGACCCAGAGATATCCACCACAAGAATCTCCGCAGGCAGAGCCCGAACATGAAGTCGGGGTGAATGATTATTTGTGGATTCAAAACTATTTTGACAGTACATCATGCACTCTTCATTCTAAAAGTATAATAGGCTATGGATATATGTATATGAAGATCAGACACAGCCTGTTGGGTGTGTATGTGCCTGTGAGAGAGAAAGAGAGAGGGAGTGCTTGAGTGCATGTGCCTTCTAATGCTTGCTTTCAGCGTGTGAGCTCTCAATGTTTGATGCATTAATTTCCGTCTTGATTGGAAGCTAAAGTGGGCTATTTAAATAAATAGCAGGGAACAAAGCATACATTTGTCTTTTAAGCATTCATTAATCATTTCTCATGGCTTTCTAGAAGATGTCAGATAGGTATTGAATGAAAGATTTATTGTAGCAGGGATCAGTTACTCTGGCTTTTTCCTTACCTAACCACGGATGGAGACAGGCTTGGGAGTCAAATCATCACACACACACACACACACACACACACACACA